>ML261017.1:0-26448 GCA_005239495.1 Nicotiana undulata
ACTATTCTCACACTGATTTTTGATAGAAAATATATGAACTCAGTCATGATTTATACTTGTCCACTGTTTATTCATGTTTATCACCCTGCTATAGAATATTGAAAGATATTTTGGGCCGAGTCCCTGTGATCTGTGATGAGTTGGGCTGAGTCCCCGTGATTTGTGATGAGTTGCCCGAGTGGCTTGTGAGGATGACTGGGTGAGGCCGAGAGCCGGACTTGTGGAGGATAGTTAAGGATCAGACTGCACGCCGCAACACTATATACATATATATGTGAGTGTGAGTGCTGAGTGTGAGCATGGACTTATGAGAGTAGAGTCACGAGTGACTGAGAGGCTTTCCCGAGAGGCTTATTTGAGAGTGACCATGTGCCCGAGGAGCTTTTATACTCTGAAACTATTGTTTTCACTCTTCTTTACACTGAGCCTCAAATGAAAATGTTGAAACGGATGTTTTAAACGAACATTTAACTGGAAATTTGGAATTTTTATAAAAACATTTGGAATATAGATTCTTGACTTGGTGTATTTATTCTACTGTTGTTTATCACATGGTTTTTACCTGATTTTATATGCTCGTCACTGCACTCAAGTCTTTAGTTATAATTGTTACTTACTGAGTTGACGTACTTACGTTACTCCCTGCACCTTGTATGCAAATTCAGGTGTTGGGTCTGAGCGCTAGCTATTTCACATTCTCTTGGAGCTGGTTCGGGATTTTGAGGTAGTTGTCCGGTGTCCGCAGCATATCCTTTTCCCTTCTTATCCTGTCATTTACTATCTATTCCTAGAACTGGTTGTAGTAATGAAATAGTATTACATTGTATCGTTTCATAGATGCTCATGACGGTTGACACCAGGTTTTGAGGCGGTGTTTTAAATGTTTTATCTATCTTTGTTGTTTTGAGATGTTAAACCGGGAAATTTTATGAAATATCGATCAACTTTGAATTTGTGGGTAAATCTTATATGTTATTTTTGGTAAATATGCTAGCCTTGTTTCATGATAGGCGCTATCACGGCCAGTTTAGGTTTGGGGTAGTGACAAGTTGGTATCAGAGCCTAGGTTACATAGGACTCACCGGTCATGAGCAGGTTTAGTAGAATCTTGCAGATCGGTACGGAGACGTCTGTACTTATCTTCGAGAGGCTAGAGAACCCTTAGGAAAATTCTCACATTCTTGAATCCTATCGTGCGGATCTGTTGATTCTAGAAACTAAACTTCTGTTGTTTCATTCTCTAACAGATGATGAGGACACGCGCTACCGATCAGGGTGACAAGACACCAACTAGACCAGCGAGAGGTCGAGGCCGCGGTAGAGGAAGGGGTGCAGACCGCGCAGCAGCCGGGGCGGTACCCGTTCTGACCGTGTGCTGAGTGTGAGCATGGACTTATGAGAGTAGAGTCTGAGTGACTGAGAGGCTTGCCCGAGAGGCTTATTTGAGAGTGACCATGTGCCCGAGGGGCTTTTATACTCTAAAACTACTGTTTTCACTCTTCTTTACACTGAGCCTCAATGAAAATGTTGAATAGATGTTTTAAACGAACATTTAACTGGAAATTTGGAATTTTTATAAAAACATTCAGAATATAGATTCTTGACTTGGTGTATTTATTCTATTGTTATTTATCACATGGTTTTTACCTGATTTTATATGCTCGTCACTGCACTCAAGTCTTTAGTTATAATTGTTACTTACTGAGTTGACGTACTCACGTTACTCCCTGCACCTTGTATGAAAATTCAGATGTTGGGTCTGAGCGCTAGCTATTTCACATTCTCTTGGAGTTGGTTCGGGATTTTGAGGTAGATGTCTGGCGTACGCAGCATATCCTTTTCCCTTCTTATCCTGTCATTTACTATATATTCCTACAACTAGTTGTAGTAATGAAATAGTATTACATTGTATCGTTTCATAGATGCTCATGACGGTTGACACCAGGTTTTGAGGGGGTGTTTTAAATGTTTTATCTATCTTTGTTGTTTTGAGATGTTAAACCGGGAAATTTTATGAAATATCGATCAACTTTGAATTTGTGGATAAATCTTATATGTTATTTTTAGTAAATATGCTAGCCTTGTTTCATGATAGGCGCTATCACGGCCAGTTTAGGTTTGGGGTAGTGACAAGTTGGTATTAGAGCCTAGGTTACATAAGACTCACCGGTCATGAGCAGGTTTAGTAGAGTCTTGCTGATCGGTACGGAGACGTCTGTACTTATCTTCGAGAGGCTAGAGAACCCTTAGGAAAAATCTCACATTCTTGAATTCTGTCGTGCGGATCTGTTGATTCTAGAAACTAAACTTCTGTTGTTTCATTCTCTCACAGATGATGAGGACACGCGCTACCGATCGGGGTGACCAGACACCAGCTAGACCAGCGAGAGGTCGAGGCCGCGATCGAGGCCGAGGTAGAGGTAGGGGTGCAGACCGCGCAGCAGACGGGGCGGTACCCGTAGACCCACCTACTATTCAGGATCAGGTCCCCGCCGCAGATGTTCCAGCGGGACCGGTTCAGGAACCGGCAATGCCTAGTGTGATTCTGCGTCTTCAGAAGATTCACCCTCAGATTCTGACCGTGTGCACCAGTTTTGCACAGGAAGTCGTTGTTTCTACTGCTGCCGCTACTTCTCTGGCCGGGGGAGGCACTCAGACTCCAGCTGCTCCGAACTTGAGCAGATCGTTCAGGGGCTCCAGACACCGGGGGAAGCTCCAGCCTAGCCGGTTGCCCCAGCTCAGGATTTTGCGATTCTAGTCATGCCAGATGACGAGCAGCGTAGGTAGGAGAGATTTGGTAGACTTCAACCTCCGAAATTTAGTGGTGCTGAGGGTGAGGATGCCCAGGGTTTCTTAGACAAGTGTCAGAGGATTCTTCGCACTGCAGGGATACTGGAGACCAGTGGGGTCTCGTTTACTACTTTCCAGTTCGCAGGAGCTGCATTCACTTGGTGGGAGTCTTATGAGAGGCGTAGGCCTGTTGGTGAAGCGCCCCTTACTTGGCAGTAGTTTTCCACTCTCTTATTAGAGAAGTATGTTCCCCAGTCTCACAGAGAGGTGCTGCGTAGACAGTTCGAGCAACTACGTCAGGGTGAGTTGACAATGACGCAGTATGAGATGAGGTTTTCAGAGCTTTCCCGTCATGCTTCAGAGTTGGTCCCTACTGGGAGAGAGAGGATTCAGAGATTCGTGGATGGCCTCACTTATCAGCTTCATATTCTGATGACTAGAGAGAGGGTATTGGGTGCCACTTTTTAGCAGGTTGTGGATATTGCCCGGGATATTAAGGCAGTTCGCCGTCAGGAGCCTAATGAGAGAGAGGCCATGAGGCCTCGAGGATCTGGTACTTTCAGCAGTGCTTCTTCCAGAGGACAGTTTCAGCATAGCAGAGGCCGCTCATTTAGGCCTCCTCAGCCAGTTCTCCCAACTTATAGTGGTGCATCATCGAGGCAGGGACCCTGCAGTTCTCATCCGGACCGTTCTTCATTCAATGCTCTTCTAGCCCAGAGTTCGTCTCGAGCACCATCAGTTCAGGGTTCCTTTATGCATGGTTCTTCTAGTGGTTATCCTGGTGCCAGGGGTTCCCTTCAATCCCCGTCTCCAGCACCAGGGAGTTGTTATGAATGTGGGGAGTTCGGGCATATGAGGAGACAGTGTCCTCGTCTTCTTGGGGGTCCATCTCAGCAGAGCAGTCAGCCCTCGACTTCAGCTCCAGTTACTTCACCACCCGCCCAGGAAGCTAGGGGTGGGGGTCAGACAGCTAGAGGCCGCCCTAAAGGGGGAGGTCGATCAGGTGGAGGTTAGGCTTATTTTTATGCACTCCCAGCCAGACTAGATGCTATGGCCTCAGATGTAGTGATTACAGGTATTGTCTAAGTTTGTCACCGAGATGCTTCAGTCCTGGTTCCACGTATTCTTATGTTTCATCATACTTTGCTCATTTTATGGATATGCCCCGTGAGTCCTTAGTTACATCTGTTCATGTGTCGACTTCGGTGGGCGATACTATTATTGTGGACCGTGAGTATCGGTCATGTGTGATATCTATTGGGGGTATGGAGACCCAAGTGGATATGTTATTGCTTAGCATGGTTGACTTTGATGTGATATTGGGCATGGATTGGCTATCTCTGTTTCATGTTGTTCTAGATTGTCACGCTAAGACCGTGACCTTAGCTATACCGGGATTCCTGAGAGTTGAGTGGAGAGGTTCTGTTGAGTATGTGCCTAGTAGGGTGATTTCTTACCTGAAGGCTTAGCGTATGGTAGAGAAAGGGTGTTTATCGTATTTGGATTTTGTGAGGGATATCAGTGTTAAGACTCCCACTATTGATTCTGTTCCTGTGGTCCATGACTTTTCGGACGTGTTTCCTGCTGATCTGCCAGACATGCCACCTGACAGGGATACTGATTTTGGTATTGATTTGGTGCCGGGCACTCAGCCCATTTCTATTCCACCGTATCGTATGGCACCGACGGAGTTGAAGGAATTGAAAGATCAGCTTCAGGAACTCCTAGATAAGGGGTTAATTCGGCCTAGTATGTCACCTTGGGGAGCACCGGTGTTGTTTGTGAAGAAGAAGAAGAAGGATGGTTCCATGAGAATGTGTATTGACTACATGCAGTTGAACAAGGTTACAGTCAAGAATAAGTATCGTTTGCCTCGCATTGATGATATGTTTGACCAACTTCAAGGATCCAGAGTGTTCTCTAAGATTGACTTGAAATCCGGGTATCATCAGCTGAAGATTCAGGATTATGATATTCCCAAGACAGCTTTCAGGACTCGTTATGGTCATTATGAGTTTATGGTGATGTCCTTTGGGCTGACCAATGCCCAACAACGTTCATGCATCTGATGAAAAACGTGTTTCAGCCGTATTTGGATTCCTTTGTTATTGTGTTCATTGATGACATCCTGGTATATTCTCGTTGACAGAAGGAGCATGCTCAACATTTGAGAGTTGTATTGCAGAGACTGAGGGAGGAGAAACTTTATGCAAAGTTCTCCAAGTGCGAGTTTTGGCTTGGCTCAGTAGCTTTCTTGGGGCACGTGGTGTCTAGTGAGGGTAGTCAGGTCGATCCAAAGAAGATATAGGCGGTGCAGAGTTGGCCCAGACCGTCCTCAGCTACAGATATTAGGAGCTTCCTTGGTTTGGCGGGGTATTACCGTCGCTTTGTGGAGGGGTTTTCTTCTATTGCTTCGCCCTTGACCAAATTGACCTAGAAGGGTGCTCCGTTCAGGTGGTCGGACGAGTGTGAGGAGAGCTTTCAGAAGATCAAGGCTGCTTTGACCTCACCTCCGGTGTTAGTATTGCCATCAGCTTTAGGTTCTTATACCGTATATTGTGATACCTCGAGGATAGGAATTGGTTGCATTTTGATGTAGGAGGGTAGGGTGATTGCCTATGCCTCGCGCCAGTTGAAGACTCATGAGAAGAACTATCCCGTACATGATCTTGATCTTGCAGCCATTGTTCACGCCTTGAAGATTTGGCGTCCTTATTTGTATGGGGTGCATTGTGAGGTTTTCACTGATCACCGTAGTCTGCAGCATCTGTTTAAGCAGAAGGATCTGAATTTGCGTCAGAGGAGATGGTTGGATTTTCTCAAGGACTATGATATCACTATTCTATACCATCCGGGGAAGGCCAATGTAGTGGATGATGCCTTGAGTAGCAGAGCAGAGAGTTTGGGGAGTCTAGCATATATTCCAGCAGTAGAGAGACCATTGGCACTTGATGTTCAGGACTTAGCGGTCCAGTTGGTGAGATTGGATCTATCAGAGCCCTGCCGGGTATTAGCTTGTGTAGCTTCCAGGTCTTCTCTTTATGATCGTATCAGAGAGCGCCACTATGATGACCCACATTTACTCGTTTTTCAAGACAGGGTCCGGCGAGGTGATGCCAGTGATGTAGTTATCGGTGAAGATGGGGTTATGAGGATGCAGGGTCGGATATGTGTGCCTAATATGGATGGGCTTCGAGAGTTGATTCTAGAAGAGGCCCAGAGCTCGCGGTATTTCATCCATCCGGGTGCCGCAAATATGTATCAGGATCTGAGGCAGCATTACTGGTGGAGGCAGATGAAGAAGGATATTGTTGAGTTTGTAGCTCGGTGTTTCAACTGTCAGCAGGTCAAATATGAGCACCAGAGACCAGGGGGACTACATCAGAGGTTGGATATTCCGGAGTAGAAGTGGAAGCGGATCACCATGGACTTTGTAGTTGGGCTCTCACGGACTTCGAGGAGGTTTAGTGCTATATGGGTTATTATGGATCGGTTGACCAAGTCCACGCACTTCATTCGTGTTGGTACTACCTATTCCTCAGAGCGGTTAGCTAAAATTTATATTTGGGAGGTTGTCCAGTTGCAAGGTGTTCCAGTTTCTCTCATTTCTGATAGAGGTACTCAGTTTACATTGCGGTTTTGGAGGTCCGTGCAGAGAGAGTTGGGTACTCAGGTTGAGTTGAGCACAACGTTTCATCCCCAGACTGACGGGCAGTCAAGGCATATTCAGATTTTGGAAGACATGTTGTGTGCTTGTGTCATTGATTTCGGGGGTTCATGGGACAAATTTTTGCCACTCGCGGAGTTTGCTTATAATAATAGTTATCAGTCGAGTATTCAGATGGATTCGTACGAGGCTTTATATGGGAGGAGGTGTAGATATCTGGTTGGTTGGTTTGATCCGGGTGAGGCTAGGATTTTGGGCACAAATTTGGTATAGGATGCGTTGGATAAGGTGAAGTTGATTCAGGAGCAGCTTCGCGCGACGCAGTCTAGGCAGAAGAGTTATGCGGACCGGAAGGTTCGGGATGTGTCTTTCATGGTTGGGGAGAAGGTGTTGTTGAAGGTGTCGCCCATGAAGGGTGTTATGCGGTTGGGGAAGAGGGGCAAGTTGAGCCCCCGGTTCATTGGGCCTTTTGAGGTGCTTCAGAGGGTTGGAGATGTGGCTTATAGACTTGCTTTGCCGCCCAACTTATCGAGTGTTCATCCGGTATTTCATGTTTCCAAGCTCCGGATGTACGTTGGTGATCCGTCTCATGTTTTGGACTTCAGCACTTCAGCTTGAGGGTGATATGTCTTATGAGGTAGAGCCGGTGGATATTCTGGGTCATCAGGTCAGAAGATTGAGGTCTAAGGATATAGCTTCACTGAAGGTACGGTGGAGAGGGCAGCTGGTGAAGGAGGCCACCTAGGAGACCGAGCGGGAGATACGGAGCAGATATCCTCACTTATTTGAGACTCTAGGTATGTTTCTATACCCGTTCGAGGACGAACGTTTGTTTAAGAGGGGGAGAATGTAACGACCTGGCCGGTCGTTCCATGAGATTAGCCCCGTTTTCCCTGTTTTTGCTTTATCATGTGTTTCTTATCCTATTTATGTTGTGTTGGGTCGGTTGGTTTGGGTTCGGAATGGTCGTTGTGTGAAATGAGACACTTAGTCTCTTAAGTTGGCTTAATAGTTGGAAAAGTCATTCGGGAGTTGACTTGTAGGTAAACAACCTCAGAATGTGGTTTTAGGGCTCGGATAGCTTCGTTAGGTGATTTGGGACTTAGGGGTGTGTTCAGAATGTGGTTTCGAGGTCCGGAGTAGAATTAGGCTTGAATTCGCGAAATTGAGTTTTTGGCAATTTTCGTTCAGCAGTGGAAAATTAGCTATCGGGGTCGGAATGGGATTCCCTAAGTTGGAACAGGTTCGTAGTGTCATTTTGGATGTGTGCAAATTTTCAGGTCATTCAGACGAGGTTTGGTTAGTTTCGGCATCGTTGGTGATTTTCGGAAGTTTGAAGATCCTTAGGCTTGAATCATGGGTTGATTTGGTGTTTCGATGTTATTTTGGGTGTTCTGAGGGTTCGACTAAGTCGGGGTGATCATTTATGACTTGTTGGTATGTTTGGTTGGGGTCCCGAGGGCCTCGGGATGGTTTTGAGTGGTCGACGGGAAGTTTGGAAATTTATTTTGCTGCTGAGTTTTGTTGTTCTTGTCATTTCCGCACATGCGGATTGGGGACCGCAAGTACAAGCCGCAGAAGCGACAGGAGGACCGCAAATGCGGTTATTTGGTGAATCTGCGGGACCGCAGGTGCGGCGCTTGGTCCGCAGATGCGTGTTTGGCCAATTAATGAGAAACCCCATATGCAGTATTTTGACCGCAGATGCGGGTGAATGGGCCGCAGGTGCGAGATGCCTGGGTAGAAAGTATATAAGGTGGACTTCGCAAAATTTGGGTTATCTTCCACCATTTTTATCTGGAGTTGAAGCTTTTGGAGGGTTTTCATTGAGGTGAGTTTCTTGAACCTAAAACTCGATTCTATGTTGATTTTCAGTTGTTTAAGCATGAAATTTATGAGATTAAGGGTGAAAAATTGGAGAATTAGGGCTTGCAATTGGAGACCTTTAATTGGGGATTTGAGGGGCCATTTGAGGTCCGATTTTGATGTTCTTGGTATGTATAGACTCGGGGGAGGATGAGGATTCTTGTGATGTAATTTTTATCGAATTCCGAGACGTGGGCCCGGGGGTCGGGTTTGGCCAATTTCGAGATTAATGGTTAATTTTGATAATTTCCGAATGGGCTTTGATCCTTAGCATATATTGATGATGTAAACCTGATTTTCGTTAGATTTGGAGCAATCGGAGGCCGAGTCGAGGGGCAAAGGCATCGCAGATTAGTATTTTGGCTGGTTCGAGGTAAGTAACGATTGTAAATCTAGACCTGAGGGTATGAAACCCCGGTATTTCATATTGTTTTGATAAATGAGGTGACACACATGCTAGGTGACGAGCGTGTCGGCGTGCACCTGTAGGGATTGTGACTTGGTCCGTCCGTAGAGACTATTACGCCGCATACTTGATTTGAAATCATATGATATCCTGTATTTATGAGATTTATGCTATATGTTTGGGTTGTACGCCTTGCTTGGGGCCTTGTGCCGACCTGTTGGACCCTCAGAGGAATTTTACTACTATTCTCACATTGATTTTTTTATAGAAAATATATAAACTCAGTCACGATTTAAACTTTTCCACTGTTTATTCCTGTTTATCACCCTGTTTTAGAATATTGAAAGATATATTGGGCCGAGTCCCTGTGATATGTGATGAGTTGGGCTGAGTCCCCGTGATTTATGATGAGTTGCCCGAGTGGCTTGTGAGGATGACTGAGTGAGGCCGAGAGCCGGACTTGTGAGGATAGTTAAGGATCGGGCTGCATGTCGCAACACTATATACATATATATGTGGATCGGGCTGCATGCCGCAACGAGATATTGGATCGGGTTGCACGCCGCAACGATATAGCGCTTGGGTTGTACAAACCCCTACGGAGTCTGTACACCCCCCAGTGTGCGCAGTCGACTATGATTTGGATCGGGTTGCACGCCGCAGCGGATATTATGTGGATTGGACTGCACACCGCAACGGTTATATATATATATATATATATATATATGGTACCTGTTGAGTGTGAGTGTTGAGTGTGAGCATGGACTTATGAGAGTAGAGTCACGAGTGACTAAGAGGCTTGACCGAGAGGCTTATTTGAGAGAGACCTTGTGCCCGAGGGGCTTTTATACTATGAAACTACTGTTTTCACTCTTCTTTACACTGAGCCTCAAATGAAATGTTGAACAAATGTTTTTAACGAACATTTAAATGGAAATTTGGAATTTTTAATAAACATTCGGAATATAGATTCTTGACTTGGTGTATTTATTCTACTGTTGTTTATCACATGGTTTTTACTTGATTTTATATGCTCGTCACTGCACTCAAGTCTTTAGTTATAATTGTTACTTACTGAGTTGGCGTACTCACGTTACTCCCTGCACCTTGTGTGCAGATTCATGTGCTGGGTCTAGCGCTAGCTATTTCACATTCTCTTGTAGCTGGTTCGGGATTTTGAGGTAGTTGTCTGACGTCCGCATCATACCCTTTTCCCTTCTTATCCTGTCATTTACTATCTATTCCTAGAACTGATTGTAGTAATGAAATAGTATTACATTGTATCGTTTCATAGATGCTCATGACGGTTGACTCCAGGTTTTGGGGCGGTGTTTTAAATGTTTTATCTATCTTTATTGTTTTGAAATGTTAAACCGGGAAATTTTATGAAATATCGATCAGCTTTGAATTTGAGGGAAAATCTTATATATTATTTTTGGTAAATTGGCTAGCCTAGTTTCATGATAGGCGCCATCACAGCCAATTTAGGTTTGGGGTCGTGACATTTACCCATAATAATGATAACATTTCAAAAAATCTTGGAAAATAAGTGGCTAATAATAAGGGTACAATAGAAGAAGAAAAAATTGGCTTTCTCCTGATTTACTAAAATGGACAAGTAAATGTAAAAATATATTTTTAGTATAATTTACAAGTAAAAGTGAACACGGGAAGTACTAAAGTAGACTCCTAATTCTCGAAACTCCTGAATCAACAGCAAATATTTGTTGACCCAATTTTTGCAATTTATTTTAATTTTGATGTTAATCTGACCCACCTTGAAGGTAATAATTGAAATGGCTTTTAAATTTATTTATTTATTTATTACTCGGTGTCCGTATCTATTTTGGGACCTGACTAATTCAAATTGACACCCAAATATTTTACTTTGGAAGATAAAACGCTTTCTACTAACAAATTATAGAACTTTTAAAGTGACCCAAAATTTGTACCTTTATTTTAGAAACTCTAATAAAAGGACAAAAAATTTGGATTTCGAATAGTTGTTCCAAAAAAAAAAAAGTGAGTGATATTATGAACGAGAGTAGTTAAAAAGATTCTTCAAAACTAAACATTGTTGAATAAACAATGATCAGGTTAAAATTTATCTACATCAAGTGTTTCTATCTAATCGATAATTGTATAACATTTGTTGAAGGAAAAATATTTTTATTATTAATCTCTGTAAGCTCTCGACAATTCTTTGTTTTCTTCACACATAAAATAAGCTATCAATATCCCTATTTATAATAGTATAAAACCTATTTTAACTAGAATCTATAAAACATATTCCTACATGATTTTGGTTGTGAATCCTAATTTGACATAAACCAGATAAACTAGTAAATACCAAATCCTAGACGACGTATGAATACTAATTAATCTTGGTTTAATTTCCAACATGTGTTTACAATGCTTGTTGCTCCCAAACGCACACGCAAGTATACGTGGTCGACAAGTAATATAGGATTGTAAGTCCAGATATCGTACCCACAGGGACTTGTGATTAACTATCAACTAAATTAAACCAAACAATTAATCTATTCAAGCGAATCCTAAAGTTTGAATATTTAACTAAAATTAATCTAGAATAGTAAACTATAAAATTAAAGAAACAAGTTGGCGAAATTAGACACGAATGCAATAAGAGTCGATATTCTAGAGCTATAGGTTAGCAGACAATCCCGTTGAGTTTTTCACTTAAATCGTCTAATTAATTTATCTGGTTTATTGGTTGACAGGGTTACTATTACTCGTAGCCTTCTCCCGAAGTACAACTCGCTTATTCAAGCTAACCTAACGCCTATATTCCTATGAAATTAGGATTAACAAGAACGCATTAATAATTCCTATATAGTAACCAAGCAAGGCGATTAGGTATATTCTTATCCTAACCGCAAATCCGCTCCCCTTAAGAGTTAAGATCTTGCTCTACCCAATCTTACATGCAATCTAGAATTCCCTCTCCCGAGTTCAATCCTAGATTTGTAGATAGTATTCAATTGGTGATCAAGCAATCAAATAATTAAGCGCAAGATTGAATAAATAAACCAATATGATAAAATAATAAGAACAATTCAAGCTTCAAACTACAACGTTCATGTAGCCCCCAAAACTCTAGAACTAATAAACTATAGGATTAAAAGAAGAGAAGAGAAGAAAAACTAGGTAGAAGCCTCCTCCAAGTGTGGTGTACGTTCCTCCACGTGAATTTCCCTTCAAAGTATGTTCGTTCCCCAAAAATAACGTTCTCCCATGTATATATACCAAGTAGGGTCGGGCCCAAACAATTATACCTTCTCCCACGCGAAAAAGGACTTTTTTTGACCGGCGCGGGCGCGGCCAAACATGCTCTCTGATTCTGCCGCGTTCAGTTCCGCGGTTACGGTTTCGACCGCGTTTTCACTCTGTTACATTCGGAATTTGAAAACACATAAAACATGAAAGTTGTAGCCCTTTGAGTTAGCATTCCAACCATATATTATATATCCAAAATGGAGTTTGGAGAAAAATGTTATGTCCCTTTTACTAGACAGTGCGCAATATGCCTCATCGAGTCTTCGTTTGTTCTCAACTCTCAATTTTGACCCCAAACATGATCCCGGCTTAATTCCTTGAGCTTTTACTCAGACTTCAAAGCTTCAAATCACTTAAATTCATTCCATAACATCTATATAACTCGGAATCATACCTACAAGGCATAAACCACACAATTAGTGCAAAACACTAGCGATTAAAGCTAAAATTCAATTGAAGTGCAGTAAACTCGAGTGTAATAAGCGACTAAAATATGCAATTATAACCTATCATCAACGCTCAATCATATAAGTAAGTTAACAATGTCTCAAGTCAATTGCTAGTGCATGCTGTTCGAATCTATTTTCTCATTTTTTTGCAAACATAGCTTTTAGAAAATTCTGTAGTCAAATTTCCAAAACTTTATATATGGTTCCCCTCTTGGCCTCTTGAAAAGGAGGACTGGTTAAAATGCGTTATTACCATGTTGTCTATTTAGACGATATGATTTGTGTAAAACTTTAGTGTAGCCGCAACCTTCAATTTGTGGATTCATCACTTGTGTTATTCGTTTCTATATTGAGGACCGAATCGATTGTTAATTGATCAAATCATGATTCGCTCCATAATTTCATCTGAGAGGTAATCCTTAATTGAGCTCTTACACAGACTGATACACGTACGTAATACTCTTTGGAAAAAAAGTCGACTTTTATGTCACGTCCTGAGTAGTTAACTAAGTACACGTGCGACATTTAATTTGCTCACGTTTTTGTTATGCCAAATCAGTCTTACTACACTCAAGATCTTTAAGAGAATGGTAGAGAACACAAGAGAATTGCTAAAGGAAGTTTTTTATTAGAGAGAACTTGAATTGCTTGATTGATGAATTACAAATAGATGGCCCCTTTATATACTAGTCTACTAGGGGCTAGAGTGTAAACATTAATTATTACACAAGTCCATAATATTTACAAGATAAGGGCTTTCTCTAGAATTCTCTACAGGCCTAGAAGATTCCAAAGACTTTCTTAGCAAATCCATAAGAATCTAGGATCTTCCAAAGGAAATGTCCATACTTTTCTAGAATTTTCTCACAAATCTAGCCTTCCTCTTATGTAAGCTTCCACATAACTTTAATATATGCCAAATAGCACCTGGACATGATGACATGGCGGATCATCACATTTAGGCCCGAAGTACTTCGGAGGTAGCTTCAAATAATCCTTTATTTCTAGACAAAGAAACCTTTAAGACAGCTAAGACATTAAACATTAAACAAAGACATAGGAGTAAAAATCTAATTTCATTTTTCAGAAATAATTTTTTTTTACTAAATGTTAAAACTAACAATCTAAAATTTCAAAGATGTCACATCTACAAAAAAATCAATATACTTGCAACAAATACTACTAGAAATTCGGCAAAAATCGACCGATGTCAGTTTTTCAAAATAGTTTATTTTTTAATTTGTTTTTTATGAAACCGACTAACTTTGGTTGGTTTTCTTTGGCGCAAAAATGCGGGAAACTATTTTTGAGTACCGCGAAATTTATTTTTCAAGAAAACGACCAATTTTGGTCAGTTTTTCTTTTGAAATAAATTAAAATTAATATTAAAAACCGACCAAATTCGGTTGGTAATTTTATTTTTAATTAAATCGACCAACATCGGTCGGTTATTTTTGTGTGAAAATTTCACGACCCGAATTTTCCACCATCGGAACCGTGATGGCGCCTAACATTGAATCTGCTAGGCAAGCCAACATTATCGGTTATTTCATCTTGTTTCTTTATTATTAACAGTTAGTAGGTGATATACAAAATCAACGATAATAAAAGCGCGGAAGAAACAGAATCTAACAACTTAATTAAATACTATTACGAAAATCATAATAACTACTCCCAGAATTGGTGCCACAATTTCACGGACTATCAATGAATACTACAAATAAAGGTCTGAATAAAACAAAATACATCTGTCTCAGAAATACATAAAGACAAGAAAGAGATAGGATAGAAGGTGACGCCAAGGCCTGCGGACGCCTGCAGGACTAACTCGGGGTCTCCACTAGACTGAAGGCACCAAACTCGATCTAGGGTCCGTAGGGTCCAATATCGGGATCTGCACAAAAGTGCAGGGTGTAGCATCAGTACAACCGACCCCATGTACTGAGTGAGTGTCGAGCCTAACCTCGGTGAAGTAGTGACGAGGCTAGGACACGACAACCAAATAACCTGTGAAGTTAATCATATACGAAGAGCAATAATAATAACGAGAAATAGACAACTAAATTCAAGGAAAAGGGAAACATGCTGAGTGGAGGAAATATCAAATTATAACAAATGCGAATAAAGCAATGAAGTAAATATCAGATTTAGAACGATAAAGATAATAACACAGAAACAGTGCACGACATCACCCTTTGTGCTTTTACTCTCGTCCTCACCATAAATCAATAGAAACGACATGGCATCACCCTTCGTGTTTTTATTCTCATCCTCACCATAAATCAATAAAAACGACACGACATCACCCTTCGTGCTTTAACTCTCTCATAATCATGGCACGACATCACCCTTCGTGATTTTACTTTCATCCTCACCATAAATCATGCACGACATCACCCTTCGTGATTTAACACTCTTCCTCACCCAAACAAATCAATAACATCAATCCGGCAAAGAAATCATCAATATCAACAGTAATAATAATCATAACGTCCCGGCAAGGGAAACAACAGCAGAATCAATATCATCCCGGTAAGGAAAAACAACTATAACCAATCTCACTTAGTTACTTGACTTCACGTAATAATTCTCAACTTGAACCCATATTCACGAATAGACAATACCAAGGAATTTCTACCAACATGAACAATTATCAATTTGGACATAGGTAGTGCTTAATGAAAATAGCATATAAATCACAACATATGACTCACGGGCATGCTTGACACCAACGTATATATACTCGTCACCACACCTATACGTTGAACATGATACCAACACATAGCAAATAGGACACAATACCTATTCCCTCAAGCTAAGGTTAAGCCAAACACTTACCTCGAATTCCAGGGCCAAACTCAAGCCTCAATTACCGCCTTCCCTTTAGAACTCGCCTCCAATTCATTGTATCTAGACATAATTAACTTAACAATATCAATAAATGCTAGATAATTCAACTCCAATGCTTAATTATGAGTTTTCTATCATTCTTCCCAAATAGTCAAAAATTGACCCCGGGCTCGGTTGGTCAAAACACGAGGTTCGGACCAAAATACGATCACCCATTCACCTACGAGCCCGAATATGTAATTAGTTTCGGAATTCGATCCCAAATCGAGCTCTAAATTCCCAAATTTATAAAATCCCTAATTATCCTAAAATCCCTAATTTCTACCCTTGAAGAACAAGATTTAGGCCTAGAAATCTAATGGGTGTTGATGGAAATTGAAGGAAATGAGATTAAGAACACGAACCTATGATTTGGTGATGAAATCCCTCTTCAAAATCGCCCCTAAGCTTCCTTGGTTTTGAAAATATAAAGTTATGGCTAAAATCCCGTTTTTCTACTGTTTTAAGTGCTGGGAAACAGTGTTCAGTGCGTTCGCATGAACCCTGTCGCGTTCGCGAAGCACTGCCTCAGGAGGACTTACGCGTTCGCAGGTGTAGCCACGTGTTTGCGAAGGATTAGCCCGCCCTGCCCTTCGCGTTCGCATAAAGAGGGATGCGTTCGCATAGCCTACCCAAACCCTGACCAGCCCCCCCATCCTACTCTATGCGTTCGCGAGCCACTGGCCGCGTTCGCATAGTACAAATGCTGCCCCTTCCCCGTTTACTCTTCACGTTCGCGTGGGTTACCACCCGTTCGCATAGTACAAATTACCAGACACCATAAAACAACAATTTCACTAGATTGTTTAAGTCCAAACCACTCCGACTCTTATCCGAAATTCACTCGAGCCCTCGGGGCTCCAAACCAAACATGTACACAACCTTAAAACATCCTACGGACTTACTCGTGTGATCAAATTGCCAAAATAACATCTTAAGCAACGAATTTGGCATTAAAATTAAAGAAAAATCTTAAAAACTTTCAAAGTTTCAAATATCACAACTACGGGTCTGATTCACGTCATATGACCTCCGTTTCTTACCAAATTTTACAGGCATCACTCAAATACTATATTAAACCTGTACCGGGCCCCTGAACTAAAGTACGAGCCCGATACCATAAATTTTAAATATAACCAAATTTCCAAAAACTCTTATAATTTCAGTTAAACAATTTCTTTCAAAAATTCATTTCTCGGGCTTGGGACCTCGGAATTCGATTCCGGGCATACGCCTAAGTCCTATATTTTCCTATGGACCCTCCGGGACCGTCAAATCACGGGTCCGGGTCCTTTTTCCAAAATGTTGACCGAGGTCAATTAAAATTTAATTTTAAAGGCAAAATTAGCATTTTTATCATTTTTTTCATATAAAAGCTTTCCGGACAAATGCCTGGAATGCGCACGCAAAACAAGGTGAGACAAAATGAGGTTTTCAAGGCCTCAGAACACAGTTTTTGACTTATACAATGAGAGATGACTTTCTGGGTCATCACATTCTCCACCTCTAAAACAAACGTTCGTCCTCGAACGGACATAGAAAAGTACCTGAAATGGGGAAAAGATGGGGATACCGGCTCTGCATGTCGGACTCGGACTCCCAGGTAGCTGCCTCGGCAGGCTGACCTCTCCACCGAACACGAACCGAAGGATAACTCTTTGATCTCAACTGACGAACCTGCCGGTCTAGAATAGCTATCGCTTCCTCCTCATAGGTCAAATCCTTGTCCAACTGGACACTGCTAAAGTCTAACACATGGGATGGATCGTCGTGATACTTCCGAAGCATAGATACATGAAACATTGGATGCACAACTGATAAACTTGGTGGCAACGCAAGTCTGTAAGCCACCTCTCCCACTCTATCAAGGATCTCAAAAGGAACGATGTACCTAGGGCTTAACTTTCCCTTCTTCCCAAATCTCATTACACCCTTCATGGGCGATCTCACTCTCCAACCATGAATGACACATCACAAACTCTGTGGTCGGCATAACTCTTCTGCCTGGACCTAGATGTACGAAGTCTATCCTGAATAATCTTAACCTTATCCAAGGCATCCTGCACAAAGTCTGTACCCAAGAACCGAGCCTCTCCTGGCTCAAACCATCCAACCGGCGACCGACACCGCCTACCATATAATGGCTCATAGGGAGCCATCTGAATGCTCGACCGATAGCTGTTGTTGTAGGAAAACTCAGCCAAGGGAAAGAACTGATCCCAAGAACCTCCAAAGTCAATGACACATGCTCATAGCATATCCTCCAAAATCTGAAAAGTACGCTCGGATTGCCCGTCCGTCTGAGGATGAAATGTTGTGCTCAACTCAACCCGCATGCCCAACTCACGCTGAACTGCTCTCCAGAAATGCGAGGTAAATTGTGTACCTCGATCAGAAATAATAGACACGGGCACACCATGAAGGCAAACAATCTCCCTAATATAGATCTCTGCCAATCTCTCCGAAGAATAGGAAACTACCACAGGAATGAAATGCGCTGACTTGGTCAGCCTATCCACAATAACCCATACTGCATCGAACTTCCTTTGAGTTTGTGGGAGTCCAACAACAAAATACATGGTGATACGCTCCCACTTCCACTCAGGAATCTCAGTCTGTTGCAACAATCCACCCGGTCTCTAATGCTCGTACTTTACCTGCTGACAATTCAAACACCGAGCTACATATGCCACAATATCCTTGTTCATCCTCCTTCACCAATAATGCTGCCGCAAATCCTAATACATCTTTTCGGCGCACGGATGAATGGAGTACCGAGAACTATGGGCCTCTTCTAATATCAACTCACGAATTCCATCCACATTGGGAACACAAATACGACCCTGCATCCGTAAAACTCCATCATCACCAACTGTAACCTGCTTGGCACCACCGTGCCGTATCGTGTCCCTAAGGAAAAGTAGATGAGGATAATCATACTGCCGATCTCGAATACAATCAAATAATGAAGAACGTGCAACTGTATAAGCTAGAACACGGCCGGGCTCCGAAACATCCAATCTTATGAACTGATTGGCTAAAGCCTGAACATCCAAGGCAAGCGGTCGCTCCCCGACCGGAATATATGCAAGGCTAACCATACTGGTTGACTTCCTACTCAAAGCATCGGCCACCACATTGACCTTCCCCGGATGATACAAGATGGTGATGGCATAGTCTTTCAACAGCTCCAACTCTGACTCAAATTCAACTCCTTTTGCTTGAACAAGTATTGCAAACTCTTGTGATCCGTGAACACCTCACATGACACGCCATATAGATAATGCCTCCAAATCTTCAGCGCGTGAACAATGGCTGCTAGCTCCAAATCGTGAACTGGATAATTCTTCTCATGGATCTTCAACTGTCGTGAAGCATATGCAATAACCTTTCCATCTTGCATCAACACCGCACCAAGTCCAATACGAGATGCATCACAATACATAGTATATGGCCCTAAACTTGTGGGCAAAACCAACAAACGGCGCCGTAGTCAAAGTTGTCTTGAGCTTCTGAAAGCTCGCCTCACACTCATATGACCACCTAAATTGGGCATCCTTCTGAGTCAACCTGGTCATCGGGGCTGCAATAGACGAAAACCCCTCCACAAACCGACGGTAATAACCTGCCAAACCTAAGAAACTCCGTATCTCTGTGGCTGATGTGGGTCTAGGCCAATCTTGACCGTTGAATTCTTCTTAGGATCCACCTGAATACCCTCTGCTGATACAACATGACCCAAGAATGCAACTGAACTCAACCAAAAATAACATTTCAAAAACTTAGCATATAACTGACTGTCTTTTAGAGTCTGGAGAACGACTCGAAGGTGTTGCTCATGCTCCTCCCAGCTGCGGAATAAATCAGAATATCATCAATGAAGACAATCATGAAGGAATCCAAATAAGGCATGAACACTCGGTTCATCAAATCCATGAAAGCTGCTGGGGCATTTGTCAACCCGAAAGACATCACTAAGAACTCATAATTCCCGTACCGAGTGCGAAAAGCTATCTTAGGGACATCGGATGCCCTAATCCTTAACTGATGGTAGCCGGATCTCAAATCAATTTTCGAAAATACTTTGGCACCCTGAAGATGATCAAACAAGTCATCAATCCTCGGCAATCGATACTTGTTCTTGATGGTAACCTTGTTCAATTGCCGATAATCTATGCACATCCTCATCGACCCATCCTTCTTCTTAACAAACAACACCATTGCACCCCAAGGCGAGACACTAGGGCTAATGAAGCCTTTATCAAGCAAATCCTGCAACTGTCCTTTCAACTCCTTCAACTCTGGCGGGGCCGTACGATATGGCGGGATAGAAATGAGTTGAGTGCCCGAAGCCAAATCAATATCCCTGTCGGGTGGCATTCCCGGCAGGTCTGTAGGAAACACCTCTGGAAACTCACGGACAACGGGCACAGAAT
This sequence comes from Nicotiana undulata, assembly GCA_005239495.1. Classification (NCBI taxonomy): domain Eukaryota; kingdom Viridiplantae; phylum Streptophyta; class Magnoliopsida; order Solanales; family Solanaceae; genus Nicotiana; species Nicotiana undulata. Next base: position 19,801 of record ML261017.1, read on the forward strand.
CCATAGAAGGAACCTCAGCACTAGAATTACGAACATAAGCTAAGTAGGCCAAACACCCCTTCTCAACCAAATGTCGATCCTTTATATAAGAGATCACCCTGCTGGAAGAATGACCAGAAGTCCCTCTCCACTCCAGTCGAGACAGCCCCGACAATGCTAAGGTCACGGTCTTGGCATGACAGCCCAATATGGCATGATAAGGCGACAACCAATCCATCCACAAAATGACATCGAAATCTACCATATCAAGGAGTAGAAGATCTACATTGGTCTCAAGACCCCCAATAACCACTTCACACGAACAGTAGACACGATCTACCACAGTAGAATCACCCACCGGTGTAGACACATATACAGGAGTACTCAGAGAATCACGAGGCATAACCAAATAAGGAGCAAAATAAGATGACACATAGGAATATGTGGACCCTAGATCAAATAAAACCGAAGCATCCCTGCTGCAAACTGAAACCATACCCGTGATAACTGCATCAGAGGCCTCAGCCTCAGGTCTGGATGGAATAACATAACATCGGGGCTGGGCCCCACCAATCTGAACCACATCCCTGGGACGGCCTCCTATTGGCTGACCTCTACCTCTAGTAGCCTGGACTCCACCTCTAACTGCCTGACCTCCACCTCTAACACCTCGACCCCCACCCCTAGCTGGCTGAGCGGGTGGTGGAACACCTGGTGTTGAAACCATGGCACGAGAAACCTGGTGCTGAGAACTGCTCGAGGCTCGAGGGAAAAATCTAGCAATGTGCCTCGGACCACCACAAGTATAACAAGATCTCGGATGCTGAGACTGCTTGCCCTGAAACTGACCCTGACGACCTGAGTAACCACCCTGAAAAATCTGGAGCGGCAGTGCACTATTAGGAGCTGGTGGTGCACTGTAGGGCAACTGATCAGAATACTGCATATGAGAACCACGACCACCTGGAGCACTGCGAGAAACTTGAAGTGTTGAATGATATGGCCTAGGAGGATGGCCCTTACCAAAAGAATCCCTGCCTCCAGATGAGGCACCACTGAACCTGCCAAAATAACGGGGCCTCTTGTCAGACCCCTAACCACCCCCCTGTAATAGAACCATCCCAACCCGTCTAGCCACATTGGCCGCATCTTGGAAGGAAATATCACTCCCTGTCTCCTTCGCCATCTGCAATCTGATCAGCTGTGCTAGTCCCTCAATAAACCTCTTCACCCTCTCTCGATCAGTGGGAAGTATCATAATAGCATGACGGGCCAAGGTAATGAATCTGGTCTCATACTGAGTGACGGTCATGGAACCCTACTGGAAATGCTCAAACTGCCTCCGATAATCCTCTCTATGAGTGATAGGAAGAAACTTATCTAGAAACAACTGAGAGAACTGAGCCCAAGTCAAAGGCGGTAATCCAGCTGGTCTAGACAAACAATAATCTCTCCACCAAGTCTTGGCGGGACCTAATAGACGAAAAGTAGCAAAGTCGACCCCATTGGTCTCTACTATCCCCATGTTCCGTAGAACCTCGTGACATCTATCCAAATAGTCCTGGGGATCCTCTGAATATGCACCACTATAAGTAGTAGTGAAGAGATTGGTGAACCTGTCCAACCTCCACAAAGTATTAGCAGACATAGCTGCTTCATCTCCAATCTGAGCAACACACCCTGCTGAACTACCCCAGCTGTCTGAGCTGCTGGAATCAGAAACTGAGGAGCCATCTGCTCTGGAGTGTGAGTAGCGGAAGTCTGGGCTCCTCCCCCATCCTGAGAGACGGTTGGTGCTGCAGGAAGTAAACCTGCCTGAGAGACACTCTCCATGAGGCCCACTAGACGGACCAGAGCATCCTGGAGTACCGGGGTAGCGATGAACCCCTCAGGAACCTGAGTTGGCCCAACCTGGACTGTCTAGGCAGGAACCTCATCAGAAAACTCTACCTGAGGCTCCGTCGTTGGGGCTGCTGCTCTAGGCTGAGCTATGCCCCTGCCTCGGCCTCTAGCACGGCCTTAGCCTCGTCCTCGGCCCCTCGTAGGAGCGGCAACTGGGGACTCGAGTTGCTTATCAGTGGATGAAGAAGCATGTGTTCTCGCCATCTGCGAGATAATAGAGTAGAAATTCAATTAGCATTGAGAAATTAAATCGCACGACAGAGAATAATAAATGTGAAGTCATTCCTAAACTATGTAGCCTCTCGGGGATAAGTATAGACGACTCTGTACCGATTCCTCAGACTCTACTAAGCTTGTCCGTGAATTGTGAGACCTAAGCAACCAAGTGCTCTGATACCAACTTGTCACGACCCGAATTTCCCACCGTCGGGACCGTGATGGCACCTAACATTGAACTCGCTAGGCAAGCCAACATTACCGGTTATTTCATCTTGTTTCTTTATTATTAACAGTTAGCAGGTGATATACAAAATCAGCGGAAATAAAAGTGCGGAAGAACATAATCTAAAAACTTAATTAAATACTATTACGAAATTTATTATAACTACTCCCAGAATTAGTGTCACAATTTCACGGACTGTCTATGAATGCTACAAATAAAGGTCTGAATAAAACAAAATACAACTATCTCATAAATACATAAAGACAGGAAAGAGATAGGATAGAAGGTAACGCCAAGGCCTGCGGACGCCTGCAGAACTACCTCGGGTCTCCACTGGACTGAAGGCAACAACCTCGATCTAGGGTCTGTAGGGTCTAGTAACGGGATCTGCACAAAAGTGTAGAGTGTAGCATTAGTACAACCGACCCCATGTACTGAGTAAGTGTCGAGCCTAACCTCGGCGAAGTAGTGACGAGGCTAGGACACGACAGCCAAATAACATGTGCAGTTAATCATATACGAAAAGAAATAATAATAACGAGAAATAGACAGCTAAATTCAAGGAAAGGGGAAACATGCTGAGGGGAGGAAATATCAAATTATAACAAATGCGAATAAAGCAACGAAGTAAATATCAGATTTAGAACGATAAAGATAATAACACAGAAATAGTGCACGGCATCACCCTTCGTGCTTTTACTCTCGTCCTCACCATAAATCAATAGAAACGGCACGGCATAACCCTTCGTGCTTTTACTCTCGTCCTCACCATAAATCAATAGAAATGACACGACATCACTCTTCATGCTTTTACTCTCTCATAATCATGGAACGACATCACCCTTCGTGCTTTTACTCTCGTCCTCACCATAAATCAATAGAAACGGCACGGCATAACCCTTCGTGCTTTTACTCTCATCCTCACCATAAATCAATAGAAATGACACGACATCACCCTTCATGCTTTTACTCTCTCATAATCATGGAACGACATCACCCTTCGTGCTTTTACTTTCATCCTCACCATAAATCATGCACGACATCACCCTTTGTGCTTTAACACCCTTCCTCACCCAAACAAATCAATAACAGCAATCCGACAAAGAAATCATCAATATAAACAATAATAAAAACTATAACGTCCCGGCAAGGGAAACAACACCAGAATATATATCATCCCCGCAAGGAAAAAAAGCTATAACCAATCTCACTTAGTTACTTGACTTCATGTAATAATTCTCAACTTGAACCCATATTCAACAATAGACAATACCAAGGAATTTCTACCATCATGAACAATTATCAATTTGGACATAGGTAGTGCTTAATGAAAATAGCATATAAATCACAACATACGACTCACGGGCATGCTTGACATCAACGGATAGATACTCGTCACCACACCTATACGTTGAGCATGATTCCAACACATAGCAAATAGGACACAACACCTATTCCCTCAAGCTAAGGTTAACCCAAACACTTAACTCGAATTCCAGGGCCAAACTCAAGCCTCAATTACCGCCTTCCCTTTAGAACTCGCCTCCAATTCAATTGTATCTAGACATAATTAACTTAACAATATCAATAAATGCTAGATAATTCAACCCCAATGCTTAATTATGAGTTTTCTATCATTCTTCCCAAAAAGTCAAAAATCGACCCTAGGCTCGGTTGGTCAAAACACGAGGTTCGGACCAAAATCCGATCACCCATTCACCCACGAGCTCGAATATGTAATTAGTTTTGGAATTCAATCCCAAATCGAGCTCTAAATTCCCAAATATATAAAATCCCTAATTATCCTAAAATCCCTAATTTCTACCCTTGAAGAACAAGATTTAGGCCTAGAAATCTTATGGGTGTTGATGGAAATTGAAGGAAATGAGATTAAGAACACGTACCTATGATTTGGTGATGAAATCCCTCTTCAAAATCGCCCCTAATCTTCCTTGGTTTTGAAAATATAAAGTTATGGCTAAAATCCCGTTTTTCTATTGTTTTAAGTGTTGGGCGACAGTGTTCAGTGCGTTCGCGAAGCACTGCCTCAGGAGGACTTACGCGTTCCCAGGTATGGCCACACGTTTGCAAAGGCTTAGCCCGCCCTGCCCTCCGCGTTCGCATAAAGAGGGATGTGTTCGCATAGCCTACCCAATCCCTGACCAGCCCCCCCCCCCCCCCCCCCCCCCCCCCCNAGCCGCGTTCGCATAGTACAAATCCTGCCCCTTCCCCGTTTACTCTACGCGTTCGCGTGGGTTACCACGCATTCACATAGTACAAATTACCAGACACCAGAAAATAGCAACTTCACCAGATTTCTAAGTCCAAACCACTCTAACGCCTATTCGAAACTCACCCGAGCCCTCGGGGCTCCAAACCAAACATGTACACAACCTTAAAAACATCCTACAGACTTACTCGTGCGATCAAATCGCCAAAATAACATCATAAGCAATGAATTTAGCATTAAAATCAAAGTAAAATCTCAAGAACTTTCAAAGTTTCAAATTTCACAACTACGGGTCCGAATCACGTCATATGACCTCCGTTTCTTACCAAATTTTACAGGCATCACCCAAATACTATATTAAACTTGTACCGGGACTCGTAACCAAAATACAGGCCCGATACCATAAATTTCAAATATAGCCAAATTTCCAAAAACTCTTATAATTTCAGTTAAACAATTTCTTTCGAAGATTCATTTCTCGGGCTTGGGACCTCGGAATTTGATTCTGGGCATACGCCCAAGTCCCATATTTTCCTACGGACCCTCCGGGACCGTCAAATCACCGGTCCGAGTCCGTTTACCCAAAATGTTGACCGAAGTCAACTAAAATTCAATTTTAAAGGCAAAATTAGCATTTTCTCAATTTTTCATATAAAAGCTTTCCGGATAAACGTCTGGGCTGCACACGTAAAACGAGGTGAGACAAACAGAGGTTTTCAAGGCCTCAGAACATAGATTTTCACTTATAAAATGAGAGATGACTTTCTGAGTCATCACAAAAAATACAACTACAACAACAACCCAGTATAATCCCACAAGTCGGGTCTGGGGAGGGTAGTGTGTACGCAGACCTTACCCCTACCCTAGAGTAGAGAGACTATTTCCAATAGACCCTCGGCATCCTTCCCTCCAAGAACTCCCCACCTTGCTCTTGGGGTGACTCGAACTCACAACCTCTTGCTTGGAAGTGGAGGGTGCTTACCATCAGAGCAACCCACCTTGTCTATCACAGAAAATACAACTAAAGAGTATAAATCAAATAATTAAAGATAGTCTTCAAACAAAATGCACTAATGGTCTAGTGGTAGAATAGTATCCTGCCGCAATACAACTCCCGGTTCGATTCCCAGATGGTACAATTTTTTAATTACATAATAAAAATACCGAGTCGGGTTTTTCGGCAATTTTTTTTTTTAAATTTAATTTACAGACCGAAATTGATCGGTTAGCTCTACCGACGTTACAATTACCGACCGCCACGAATCGGTCGAACTTCAGTTAATTGATTTTTGCCAATTACCGACCAATATCGGTCGGTTTTGGCGGTCGGCTTTCCCGTCTTTTTAGTAGCGAAATTTTATCTGTATGATTAGTCTTTACATATCAAGCCAAAAGTTCCTAGTTGCAAACATTGTTATTGTTCTTGTGCCGTTACTTCCTTAGTATTTTTACCTCATTGTGTTCCACGGTTTGGATTACGTGACCACCATTATAGTATAAATCATGTTGTTGGGCCGGCAAATCGTTCTATAAATAGCAAAGCTATTATATCAGCTCTTCGCCACAAAGAAAAAACACTAAGTTAAACAATATTTTCAAACATTTAGGATGAAACTAAGTGAGGGGATTAATTACCTCAGTTCTGTTCATTTTGTTGCTTTCTTGATCCTTATTTCCATGGCTTGTAGTAACACATTAGTTGTTGAAGCTCAAAGGCACAGGGCGCCAGATGGAAAAGAAGGAAAATTTTCATCGACAGTTTCTGGTCGTACAAAGGCTATTTTAACGATCAATGACTTCCGAAAAGGTGGTGGAGGAGGGGGTCCTTCAGAATGTAGTGGCCAATATTACGATAATTCTATTCCGATTGTGGCTTTATCAACTGGATGGTACAGTAAAGGGCAAAGATGTTTCGAGAAGATTACAATTTATGCAAATGGGAAGAGCACACAAGCTATAGTCGTTGATGAATGTGACACAAGTAGAGGATGTAGAAATGACATTGTTGATGCTTCTGAAGCTGTGTGGAAAGCTTTGGATGTGCCTAAGAAAGATTGGGGTTGGCTTGAAATCTTCTGGTCTGATTAATCAATTT
>ML261018.1:351-37214 GCA_005239495.1 Nicotiana undulata
AGGGAGGAAAATGCTGAAGCAGATGCGTTAGCAAACCTTGCGGCAGTCACAGAAGTGACCAAGAAAGACAACACCATTGTCGTCCACCTCTTTCATTCAGCGATTGACCAAGACAGAAATGAGGTATCTTTCAATAATTTAACTTGGGATTGGAGAAACGAAATTCTCAATTTTTTGTAGAGTGGTACCGTGCCTGAAGACAAGAATGCAGCTCAAGCGCTTCACCGCAAAGCAGCAAGATATTGTCTTGTACATAACACGTTGTATCATAAAATGTTCGGGGGACCCCTAGCTAAATGCCTCGGACCTAACCAGACAAGGTTCGTGATAAAAGAAGTCCACGAAGGACATTGTGGAATTCACGCAGGAGCAAGGTCTTTAGTAAAAACCCTAATCAGAGCAGGGTACTATTGGTCTAAGATGGAAGAAGACGCGGAAAATTTCATCTCAAAATGCGATATGTGTCAACAGTTTGCCAATAATATGCACAAACCAGCGGAGCTATTACATTCTATCATATCACCATGGACCTTTATGAAATGGGGAATGGATATAGTGGGACCTCTTCCCCTAGATAAAGGACAGGTACGATTCCTTCTGGTGCTTACTGATTATTTCACAAAATGGGTCGAAGCGGAAGCATTCAAACAAGTGCGGGAAAAGGAGGTCAGAAGTTTCTTATGGCGAAACATAATATGCCGATTTGGAATTCCAAAGGAGATCGTGTGTGATAATGGTCCACAGTTTATAGGCTCTCAAATCACNTGGGTCGAAGCGGAAGCATTCAAACAAGTGCGGGAAAAGGAGGTCAAAAGTTTCTTATGGCGAAACATAATATGCCGATTTGGAATTCCAAAGGAGATCGTGTGTGATAATGGTCCACAATTTATAGGCTCTCAAATCACAGAGTTCTTCGAAAGTTGGAAAATTAAACGGATTGCTTCAACACCATATCATCCCGTAGCTAACGGACAAGCTGAGTCTACGAACAAAATCATTATCAACAATATAAAGAAGCGCTTAGATAAAGCCAAAGGCAGTTGGCCCAACGAATTACCAGCGGTATTATAGGCATATAGAACTACGTCAAAAATAGCTACGGGAGAAACCCCTTTCACACTTGTTTATGGCTCAGAAGCATTAATACCCGTGGAAATTGGCGAACCAAGTTTGAGGGTGACAATAGCTATGGAGCAAACAAATGACGCCGAACTTCAAACCAATTTGGACTTGCTCGAGTCACGAAGAGAAGCATCTCTAATACGGATGGCAGCTCAAAAGCAAATCATAGAGCGATATTACAATCGTAAAGCTCATCTCAGATATNCTGAGAAAGTGCGTACGAGTTGGAAGCCATGGACGGCAGGATTCTACCAACGAGCTGGAATGCCATCCACCTGAAGAAATACTACTTCTAAGGAAAAGAAGTACCCCCAGTCAGGTATCTCATGTGATTTTATCTTTGAATATTTAAATTTTACTAACTTTTTTAGATGATAGGAAAAGAGATAACCCATTACCAGATGATGACATTAGACCTGCAAAGACGCGAGGAAATAACACAATTCCCGGTCTAGGGTTACACTTTCTGATGGATATTTTAAAGGGTTAAGCAGTCATCATCTAAAAAAGTATATACCTTCGAGTCCGGAATGTTTTCCTTTTTCAGGGAAAGGACCACAAAGAAGGAACAATCAAGTGCTCGAGATCTCATTCTTCAAAGCTCAAACACTTGGAGGACTATACAGTATGGATGGCCAAGATGAAGCAAAAAGACTGCCAGAAGTCAAAAGCTCGAGCCTAAAAAGAACCATTTACCCAACAAGTCAAGTGATACGAGCAAAACTAAAAGAACTGAAGACTCCAGCACAAGAATTACAAAGCCTACTCTAAAAAACCTTCGAACCATGTTCAGGTTAAAAGGCAAAGTATCAGCTACGACGAAGAAATGTACATCTTACACTTATACAAAAACTGTTGCGACAAAAAACAGTTAGGGATAGAAGATCATCATCATTGTACTTAGTCAAAAAACTGTTATAATCAAAAAACAGTTACGAAATCTTTGTACTCAAGTAGAAAACTGTTATTCAAATAAAACAGTTACGGATGAAAGATCATAACCCTTGTATTTATTCTCAAAACTGTTATCAAATAAAACAGTTACGAATCACGATACATTTCTCTCGTACTTGTTATAAAACTGTTGCAAATAAAAACAGTTATGGGTAAAAACCCAACATTTACAAAAACTGTTACTAATGAAAAACAGTTATCTCCTTGTATTAACTCAAAAAAACTGTTACCTATGAAAAACAGTTGCGAAATACAAGTGATTATCAAATCTGTTAAAACAAAACAGTTGCAACATGAGTCTTAGATGATAATCATAACACATGTAAAATGTTGTGAAAGTTCAAATAAAAACTTCTCACAAAAACATTCTTAAACATGTGAGAAATTCCTATCACTCTATTGCATTTCAATGAAGTTGAGACGTCTTATTCATTAAGTATTAATAAAAAAGGCCCTAACTCATAAACAAAGCCTGTCACAAACAAAGGCTAAAAAATTATACAAACACTACACCTACTGTGAAAAGGTTCAAAGTGAAATATGCATTTCCATGCAAAAAAGCTAAGAGGTACAAACAAAAACATCAGAAAAGCAATACATACAATCGACTTAAAAGAGTAACATTTAAACTCATAGCAAAAAGTCTCGAGATTGTATTGAAATTAAAATAAGCGGCTAAGTCGAAAACTAAGTACTAACTAGTACTTAGCCACATAAGTATTTACATTTTTTGTGCCCCTAAGTTGTCAGTTGGGGACTTTAAAGTTTCAAACTTACCCCCGATGGAGCTGGGAGTAACCACATCAATCCAAAGAAATAAAAAAAAGGGAGTGGGGATAACAAATCTTCATTCTTAAGGAGAAGGAGAGTTGACTTCTTCAGGAGGAGGAATAGCAGCTACTTGAAGATCATGGGCTTCATCAGATGGAGAAAATTCAAGACCCTGCTGGGTCTTCTCCATGGCCTCTTTACATTTAGCAATCTCAGCATTGAGGTCGAAACCCTCCTGGCCCATTTCCATTAACGTATCATGACGAGCACTCATATACGCCCAACTCACGTCAACGGTTGTCGCCTTTTCAAGATCACTATAATCCTTTGACCATGCCTGAATTTCAATCTTCAAGCTATCCTTCTCAGCTTCGGCGGCTTCAAGGTGAACCTTCAAAGGTACAACTGACTCCTCCAGAGTTCGAACTTTGACCTGGGCTTCACGAAGATCCTCTTGAGTCTGGGAAAGATTCCGTACAAGTTCACTGGAGTATTCCTCCTTCTGCCCCAGCATATGCTTTAGATTCCTGATTTCCTCCGTGGCTTTCGACAACTGTTCAGCAAATGAGGATTCAAGAATGTCTTTGTCCTTGTTGACCTGGCTGGAAGAAGCTCTCTCCACTGCTAACTCCGTAGCAGCAATCCTCAACTACTTCTTCAAGGTATGATTTTCCTCCACTAGAGCATCCATGTCTATCCTTAAGCCATCATATTGTGCCTTCATCTTGTCAAAATCAAAGTGAAGCTCACACAGCTCTTTCAACTCATTCTCTGAATTTGAAACTCTCTTCATGAGTTATAAGCCAACAAGGTGCGTCTACAAAAAATAGTAAAACAATCAAACATGTTAAACTATTATTCGAAGAAAATTGTATGTATGAAAAATTCAAAGGCATACCTTCAAAGAATTGTGCACCACTTCGTTGGCCCAAGTAAGAGTTGAATGGCTGTCAAGTTTGGACCTCTCTTCAGAGCCGATCAGAGGTTTGAGCCACACTTCAGGCTCACCCGTCTTCTTAAAAAGACTCCCTCCGGCTGGAACCTCAATTATAACCCTCCGCATCTCCCTGCTGGAAGACCCTACTTCCACAAGAGAAGGCACGGAAGCAGGAACGGAGGGAGCAGCAACAGATACGGACGGACGAGGAGTCGAGGGAGCCACGGGCGCATCAACAGATACGGATGAATGAGGAGCTGAGGAAATAACAGATACGGATGGAGGAGCGGCAGTAATAGAAAGAGGAGCAGGAACAACAGCAAAATCAGGAAAGATAGTAGCTAAAGGAACATCATCAGGGTCAAGCTCAAACCCCTCATAGAAAAGACACTCGGCAGGATCTTGAACCGGGGACTGAGATTCATCTCGGGAAGAAGAGGGCCTAATTGCCAACACGGAAGGAAGAGACTTGGGAGCAGATTCATCATCTGAAACTACTCGCCTCCTTCTCGATCGGTGCACCAAATCACCCTCTCTTCCTTCTTCCTCTTCCTCTTCCCCTCCAGAAAGGGAATCACTGAATTTTCTCTTCGAAGAACTGGCAAGGATGCTCTGAGCATGGGACAAAGACATCTTCGGGAGCGACGAACCAAATGCCCCACGGGCAGAAAACCCTATCAAGAAAAAAAGGAAACATTAAATGAGAATAAAAAGAACTTAGGTAAGGCAGGAAGTAAGAAAACATTCGCTTACCGTGGGTCTTAACAATCCAATTGTACTTTATGAAAAATTACTTCCAAGATCTTTCTTCAACAGGAGCGGCAGACAACATTCTTTCTACCCAATCACGAATATCGGAGACATTCTCGACGGTATTCATGATTGCTGAAAAAGAATAGAAAAACAAATGCGGTATTAAAAACGCAATTCAAATCTAAATGAAGAAAATAGATACGAACCAAAAAGTACTTAAGTGCACGACTCCACTTCTCAGGGAAGGGAAGATTGTTTTCACCAACTAAAACAGCAGTAGGAACGGCAACGTACCTGAGGTACCAACCTCTGTCCTTATCGTCACCTGGGGTTACTAAAACTCTTTTACTCCGAGCAGCCAGAGTAAAAACCCCTTGACAAAATAAGACAGGAGAATATAAATGAATAAGATGGTGGAAGGTGAAGGGAACTGAAACCTTAGAAGCTAAAACTCTCAAGCAAGCAACTACTCGCCACACTAAAGGACCGACTTGTCCTAGACAGATATTGAAGAAGCGGCAAAACTCGATGATAACAGGGTCGATGGGAGGTTTAAATCCTAGTGTAAAAGGATAAGTGTAAACGAAGGAATAACCCGTCTTGTAAGACATAATCCTCTGATTATTATTCGGCACAAGAATAGGAACATTAGACTCCCAAGAACACTCCCTGCGGACAAGAGGAATGTGACCTTCAGTAATAATTATCGCATACTTCTCTACACTCTCCAAAGAAGAAGATTGTTCAGCGATAGATGAATTTTCCCTTGTAAAGACTATCTCACCAGGAATAATTTTGTCAACTTTGGGTTCACAAATATCATCCTTACTCTTAGAAACAGAGTGAGAAGACCTAGCTCTAGGGGACAACAAAGACCTAGCGGAAGGAGGAGAAACCATAGGGGAAGAAGAACCTCTAGTAGAGGCATATCCCAGACTCCTCAGTCGACCACCTCTCCGGCTCCTAGATAGAGCAGAAGAAGATGCCAAAGTCTCTATGTCTATAACCTTTTCTGGTTGGTTTGATGAAGACATATTTACGAAACCAAAGGAAAATTCTTTTCAAAAGAGGAGTTAAGTATGGAAGTGTTCCGTGAAAGTAAAGAAAGGAAGAAGACTATTTATACATAAGGGCAACCGTCAAAACATGGAAGAATAATGATTGAAAGTCACAATTAAAGATGTCACTTCGGGACTGATATACCTGCAAAAAGCCTTAAAAGGCGCCGATTTATTGCAGAGCCAATCAGAAAAGGACACATGGAAGGAGCATTAAATGAAAGTGATAAACGACGACTGTGTTCATAAAAAGATACAATGTTACGAAGCAAAGCGGCGGCAAAATATTCCCGCCATAAATGGATATCCACTTACCAAATATTAATCGATGAATATATGTTAAGTGGGGGGACTATCTGTATTGGTAAAAAAGAGTATCACACGTAAGCAAGACCTTAACAACTCAGCTAGCTACGTGGACAAACGTCACAGATGGACATGATTTTATAAAGAGGTACGGGATTAACTCAACAAGCATGAGCGCGAGATTGACTCGACAGGCACATGATTGATTCGCCAGCCACAAGTGCATCAGTCACGGGAAACCCAATGAAGAAGAAGAGATGCGGTTGTAAAGAACCCGAACAAAGCCACGGATAGATTCGAGAATCAACAATTAATGACTTATACGTTATGCAACTCCTATATAATAGTAATGGTTATCCTTTGATGATCCTTTGTAACGCCTCATTAATGTAATAATTAGCCATTAATGAGAAATCATTACAGAAACCAAAACATTATGCTAGGAAGCCCCTATATAAAAGGGAAGAATTGTAATCCATAGGATCATCTGAATTCTTGAATACAAACTGCTTTACTTTTCTACATTCTATATTGATTATTATTCCTTTATTCATTATATTATTCACTCGATTATCAGTAATCCGCGTTTATCCTAAAATAGCTTTGGTCAAGGAATCTCATTCTTTGGTTAAACACCTATCCCTTCACATTAGGATTCAAGCCTCCCATCGACCTAGTAATCATCGAGTTTTGTCGATTCTTTAAAATTTGCTTGGGACAGTCGGTCCTCTCGTGTGGCGAGTTGTTGCGTGTCTTATATATTTGGCTAACTTAACTTCGGTCCCCTTCACCTTTCATCATCTCATTCATATTTATTCTCCAATGTTGTTCCGCCAGGGAATTTTTACTCTCGCAGCTAGGAGTAAGAGGGTGTTAGTGACTCCTGATGACGATAAAGATCGAGGGTGGTACCTCCGGTATGTTGCTGTTCCTACTGCTGGTTAGTAGGAGAAGAAAATCTTCCCTTCCTTGAGAAGTGAAATTTTGCACGTGAGTACAGTTGTGCTCACATTCCTTTTCTTTTTCTTTAGATATTTTATCTGTACTATTAACTGTTTTTTCTCTTTGCAGCAATCATGGGAACCGTCTAGAATGTCTCCGGTTTCCGATATTGGGTAGAAAAACTTTTGTTAACCGCTCCATTAGAAGAACGTTCGTGGAAATACCTCTCTGGGAGGTTTGGTTGGAGAGCTAAGACTCACGGTAAGTGACGTTTTTGTTTTTACTTTTTCTCTCCTTTGAGATTTATTTGACCCTTTTTATTTAACAGGGTTTCCTACTCGTGGAGTTTCTGCTCCAAAGTTGTCCTTGGCAAAGGCCCAGGAGATCGTTTCAGGCTCTTCTTCTTCAAAGAGAAAAGCAAGTGGGTCCAGGACCTTAGAAGAGGAGGAGGAAGAGGAGGGCTCTTTAGTCCATAGGTCACGTAGGAGGAAGGTGGTCTCTGACGACGAGTCTACACCTGCTATTGATCCTCCCGCGCCTGAAGCTGAACTTTCTGCCCTTGAGGATGCTACTCCCTCGCCCGTGCGTGAATAAGTGGATCTCCTGTTTCATGAAGGTTTTGGTTCTGTTGCTGATGAAGCTCCCCTGACTATTTTCTCTCCTTCTGCTCTTAAAGAACTTCCCTCAACCACTCCTGTTATTATTCCTGCTCCCATGGATATACCTGCTCCTATCGTTGCTCCCTCTCTCGTGGCTTTTCCTTCCCCTCTGGCTTCCTTTCTCGTGGCTCCCTCATATGTTCCTACTTCCGTGCCTTCTGTTGCAGAAGTAGGGTCTTCCATCAGGGGGGAGATGTGGATGAGGCAGGTGATAATAGCAGTTCGAGCAGAGGGTAGCCTCTTTAAAAAGTCTGGTCAGCCTGATGTGTGGCTGAAACCATTAATAGGTCCGACTGAGAGGGCTAAGCTGGACAGCCACAGTTCCCTTACATGGGCAAATTAGATCGTGCATACATCTTTAAAGGTAAAATATACTTTCTTTCGTTCATTCTTGTAAACATTCTTGATGTACCTAATTTATCTATTTTTGTAGATCAACCTTATAGGCACAGAATTAATGAAGAGGTTTTCCCATTCGGAGCAAGAAGTAATGGAGTTGCGTGTTGAGGTAGATAATTGGAAAGAGCAGTATGAAAGCTTACAACTCGACATGGAGGCAGTGGAAGAGGAGAAGTGTACCTTGGAGCAAGAAGTGAGGGAGTTGCGGGTTGAGGTAGATAATTGGAAAGAGCAGTATGAAAGCTTACAACTCGACATGGAGGCAGTGGAAGAGGAGAAGTGTACCTTGGAGCAAAAAGTGAGGGTCATAACAATAGAGTTGGCCATTGAGAAGGCATATTCAAACCAGACAGGCAAGGACAAGAACGTCCTAGAGTCTTAATTCGCAGAGTAGTTGTCTCGTGCTTCTGAAGAGATCAGGAGCCTGAAGGCCTTATTGGACCAAAAGGAGGAATATTCTGGCGAACTTGTTCAATCACTCACTCAAACCCAGGAGGATCTACGCAACTATTTGGAGAAAATTCAATTCCTGGAAAGGTCTTTCGCTCCTTTAAAGGTCTCTCATGATGTTGCCGTGGCTGAGAGGGATGAATTAAGAGCTAATGTTGAGATGTGGGAGAAAGATTATGAAGCTCTTGACGACAAGGTATCCGTCGATGTTGGTTGGGCTTATATGAGCTCTCGTCTTGACACATTGACGGAAATGAGCCAAGAGGGTTTTGACCAAAAAGCCAAAATTGCAAAAACCAAGGAGACCATTGAGAAGTCTCAACAAGGTAAAAATCTCTCTTCACCTGAAGGTGAGGTTCCTGCTGCTCATGTCTCTTCATCCCAAGCTACTCCTCCTGCCAGTGAAGACAACCCCCCCCCCCCCTCTGAAGAAGTTTAAGATCTTGGTTCCTTTTTTTTTTTTGTATCAATTGGTGGTTACCCCCATTCCCATCGGGGGTAAGTTTGGATCCTTTAAGTCCCCAACTGACAACTTAGGGGCACCTAATGTAAAAATTTTAATACGGCTAAGACTAAGTTAATACTTAGTTTATTTTGCCGTTAATATATCAATGCAAGTATGACTCTAGGTGTCTGTCGAGTTTTTGTTTCGCTCTCTAAGTCTTTTGCGTGCTTTATTTTTGAGGTTTTAGTTTTATCTCTGAGTTTTGCATATAAAATGCTTAGATTATCCGTACATTTTCATAGTAGGCATGGTTTATGAAAGAGGGCCTTTTTTTGTCGACACTTAATGAAGAAGACGTCTCAACTTCATAATGTGTAAGAATGCAATAGAGAGATAGGAATTTTTCACACGTTTCTTTTTGATAATGTTTTTAAAGAAAGTTTTTGTGTTGAACTTTCATAACATTTCACATGTGGTTGCGTATCGTCTAAAAACTCATGTTGCAACTGTTTTCTTTTAACATGTTTGATACAAACTTGTATTTCGTAATTGTTTTTCTTTTGTAACAGTTTTTTCGAGTTAATACAAGGGAATAACTATTTTTTTTGTTTGTAAAAGTTTTTTTTAAAGGTATGGGTTTTTACCCGTAACTGTTTTCATTGTCAACAGTTTTTTAATAAATACGAGGGTGATGCTTTTCCATAACGATTTTTTGTTTATAACAGTTTTTTGAATAGGTGCAAGGATAATGATCTTTCATCCATAACTGTTTTTATTCATAACAGTTTTCTGTATAAGTACAAAGATTTCGTAACTATTTTTTGTTTACAACAGTTTTCTAATTAAGTACAAAGATGATGATCTTTACCCATAACTATTTTTAGGTACAACAGTTTTCTGAATAAGTAAAAAGATGTGCATTTCTTCCTCAGAACTAATATTTTGCCTTTTAACCTGAACATTCGTTTATATTTACGAACATGCTCTCGAAGGTCTTTTGAATCAGGCTTTGTGTTTTGAGTCTTTGGCTCTTTTGATTTTGCTCGTATCACTTGACTTGTTGGGTAGATGGATCCTCAGGCTCGAGCTTTGACTTTTTTACAGTCTTCTTTGCTTCGTCTTTGACTTCCATACTGTATAGTCCCCCAAGTGTTTGAGCTTTGAAGAATGAAATCTCGAGCACTTGACTATTCCTTCCTTGTGGTCCTTTTCCTGAAAAGGAAAAACATACGGGACTCGAAGGTATATAGTTTTTAGATGATGATTGCTTAACCCTTTAAAACGTCCATCAGAAAGTGTAACCCTAGATCGGGAATCCAGTTACTTCCTTGCGTCTTTGCAGGTCTAATATTATCACCTGGTGATGGGTTAAATTTGTGCCTATCATCTAAAACGGTTAGTAAAATTTTAACTGTACAAGTATAAAACTGAACGTAGTGATACCTGACTGGGGGTATTCCTTTCCCTTAGAAGTAATACTTCTTCAAGTGGATGGCATTCCAACTGGTTGGTTATATTCTGCTATTCCTTTCCTTAGAAGTAATACTTATTCAAGTGGATGGCATTCCAACTGGTTGGTTAAATTCTGCCATTCATAGCCTCCAACTCATAAGCGCCTTTCCCAGCAATGCCGCGGACTTTGTAGGGTCCTTCCTAGTTTGGACTTAACTTCCCTGCACCAGCTTCCTTCGTTGATTGAAAGACTTTCTTAAGAACGAAATCCCCAATTTTGAAATATCTGATATGAGCTTTCTGTTATGATATCGTTCTATGATTTGTTTCTGAGCTGCCATTCGTATTAGTGCGGCTTCTCTTCTTTGCTCGAGCAAGTCCAAATTGGTTCTTAACTCGTCGTTGTTCACTTCCTCCATGGATGTTGTAAACCTTGTGCTTGGTTCGCCAATCTCCACCGGTATCAAAGCTTCTGCACCGTAAACAAGTCCGAAAGGAGTTTCTCCCGTGGCTATTTATTGAGTTGTTCTGTAAGCCCATAATATTACCGGTAGCTCATCAGGACAATTTACCTTGGCTTTTTCCAACCTTTTCTTCAAGTTGTTGACGATGACTTTGTTAGTTGATTCGGCTTGTCCATTAGCCACGTGGTGATACGGTGATGAAGCGATTCGTTTGATTTGCCAGCTTTCGGAGAATTTTGTGACTTGTGAGCCTATGAACTGCAGGCCATTATCACATACGATCTCCTTCGGTATTCCAAAGCGGCATATTATATTTCGCCATATGAAACTTTTCACTTCTTTTTCACGCACCTGTTTGAAAGCTTCTGCCTCTACCCATTTTGTGAAATAGTCAGTTAACACGAGTAAGAACCGTACCTTTCCTTTAGCTAAGGGAAGGGGTCCCACTATGTCCATGCCCCATTTCATGAATGAGCATGGTGAAACCACTGGATGTAATAGCTCTGCTGGGCGATGCATGTTGTTAGCAAATCGTTGGCATTTGTCGCATTTAGCTACGAAGCTCTCAGCCTCTTCTTCCATCTTGGGCCAATAGCACCCTGCTCTGATTAGGGTTTTAACTAAGGATCTCACCCCTGCATGATTCCCACAGTGTTCTTCGTGGACTTCCCTCACCATGAACTCCATTTGATTAGGACCAAGGCACTTTGCTAAGGAACCTCCGAACATATTACGATATAAATAATTGCGAATGAGGCAGTACCGTGCAGCTTTTCGGCGAAGTGCTTGAGCTGCTTTTTTGTCTTCAGGTACGGTGCCATTCAGCAAAAAATTTAAAATTTTGTTTCTCCAATCTCAGGTTAAATGTTACCTCATTTTTGTCCTGGTCAATTGCTAAATGAAACAAGTGAACGACAATTGCATTGTCTTTATTTGTTACTTCTGTAATTGCTGTGAGGTTAGCTAATGCATCTGCTTCCGCATTTTCCTCTCTAGGTATTTGTATAACCTTCAATGATTTGAATTGCCTTACGAGATCTCGTGTCTTCTCCAGATATTGTTGCATCAGAGTCTCTCTAGCAATATAAGTCCCCTGCATCTGGTTTACTACCAGTTGAGAATCGTTTTTTATCACGATCTGCTCAATTGAGAGTTCTCGTGCCAGCTCAAGTCCTGCAATGACATCTTTGTACTCTGCTTCATTGTTAGTTATGGAATAACATTTAATAGCTTGCCGTGTCTTTTCACCCATAGGTGATATTGAGACTATGCTTAGGCCGGCTCCTTTTATATTAGAAGAGCCGTCAGTAAATAGGGTCCATATACCCGGATTAGCCCCGTTAAAGAGTTGTAACTCTTTTTCTACTTCATAGATGATGTTATTATTAAAATTAACGATGAAATCAACTAGAATTTGAGACTTTATTGCAGTCCTAGGCTGATATATTATGTCATGCTCACTTAATTCTATAGCCCATTTAGCTAACCTTCCCGATAATTCTTGTTTATGCAAAATATTTCTCAATGGATATGAGGTCACAACAGTGATTGGAGGACATTGAAAATATGGTCTTAACTTTCTAGCTGCCATGATTAGAGCTAAGGCTAATTTTTCTAGATGTGGGTATCTAGTTTCAGCATCTAATAAAGTCTTGCTTACATAATAAATTGGAGATTGTTTACCTTTGTCTTCCCTTACCAGTACTGCACTTACGGCAATTTCTACAATGGTAAGGTAGACATACAGCATTTCCCCTTCTTTTGGCTTTGATAGCAGCGGGGGTTTTGATAGGTAGGCCTTCAGATCCTTGAGAGCTTGTTGACATTCCTCAGTCCATTCGAACTGATTCTGCTTTTTTAGAACTGAAAAGAATTTAAAACTTTTCTCCGAGGACCTGGAAATAAATCTCCCTAGGGTTGCAATTCTACATGTTAGTCTTTGAACTTCTTTTTAATTTGTAAGTATATTAGGTATTTCCTCGATAGCTTTAATTTGAGCAGGATTTACTTCTATTCCTCTATTTGACACAAGGAAACCCAAAAACTTACCTGATTCTACGCCGAAGGCGCATTTTTCTAGATTTAATTTCATATTATACCTGCGTAAAATGTCAAAGGTAAAGGTGATGGAAATGATCTTCCGCGTGTCTTGACTTCACAAGTATGTCATCGATGTAAACTTCCATCGTTTTTCCCAGATGTTCCTGGAACATCTTGGTCACAAGCCTTTGGTACGTGGCTCCAGCATTTTTCAGACCAAAAGGCATGACATTGTAGCAATAAGTCCCCATGTTTGTAATAAAGGAAGTTTTTTCCTCGTCTGAGGGATCCATTTTGATCTGATTATAACCAGAGTATGCATCTAGAAAGCTTAACAATTCATGACATGCACTAGCATCAATCATTTGATCTATGTGGGCTAATGTGAATGAATCTTTAGGGCATGCTTTATTTAAATCCGTATAATCTACGCATACTCTCCATTTACCATTCTTTTTGGGTACCACCACAGTATTGGCTAACCAATTAGGGTACTTTACCTCATGTATTGAACCAATTTTCAAGCATTTTTGTACCTCTTCGCCAATCACTTGGTTCTTGAATGGTCCCTGCTTTCTTTTCTTTTGCTTGACGGGTACGAAGGATGGATCTTCATTCAGCTTATGAGTCATCACTTCTGGAGGGATACATGTCATGTCTGAATGGGACCATGCAAAGCAATCTGCATTAGCTTTTAAATAATCAATTAACTTACCTTTTCGGTTGGGGCTTAGCCTCGTGCCTATGTGAACTTTTTGTTCAGGCTTTTGTTCAGACAATGAAACAACTTCGAGCTCTTCCATGGTTGTTTTGATGTGTTCGTATTCTTCTGGCTCTTGAATGACATCAGGTCTCGAATCCATGTCCGCATGGTTTGATACACCTCCCGTGGTGACTTGATTCACCTTCTCATGACTATTTGTTCCTGTTTGAATAATAATTCCTTCCATACCTGTTGGGGAAATAATTTCTTCTGTACCTGTTTGAGCAACAGTTTTCTCCATATCTGTTTGAGCAACAGTTTTCTCCGTACCTATTTGAGCAACGATTTTCTCCATACCTTTTGATTTTTCTGCTTCTTCTTTATTGGCATAATGTCCCACGGAATTTATATTCCTTGAGGTTTATTGATCGCCCCTAATTTGTTGAATTCCCCATTTAGAAAGGAATTTAATTACCTGATGCAAGGTAGATGGTATCGCCTTCATGTCATGTATCCATGGCCTTCCCATGATTACGTTGTAGGCCATGTCAGAATCAATGACTTGGAACCGAGTATTTTTTATTACTCCCTCTGCATAAGTACTAAGTTCAATTTTCCATTTTGTTATGACAATTGAGTTGTCAAAACCAGATAAGGCTCGTGCTTTTGGGATTACTTGATCTTCCATTAACATTTCTTCCACAACTCTTGAGAGGATAATGTTAAACGAGCTACCTGGATCAATCAACACTCTTTTTACGTTAGTGTCATGTATAAGTAAGGATATTACCAGTGCGTCATTGTGTGGAAGTATTAATCCGCTTTCCGTGTGTAATTTTGAACTTTGTAGTTCGTTTGCAGACTAATCCATTCACCTCAGTGTATCACGTAGACTGTCTATGATGGTGGTTTTGGGGGCTCCTGCTTGCTCTTCATATATGTCTGCTTACCTTTTTAACTAAACAATTCTTTTAGGTAGCCCTGTTTTAATAATTGTTCTACCTCACCTTGCAAAAATCTACAATCTGCCGTTCTGTGTCCATGATCATTATGGAATTCACACAAGAAGTCTAGGTTCCTCTTATGCGTTCGACCTCATTTCTTTGGGCCATCGAACATTATCACCCATATTTCTCAATACTGAAATTAGTTCAGAAGTACTTACATTGAAGTTGTGGTCTCCAATTCTTGTGTTACCTATGTGTCATTCATCCCGATCCTTTCTAGATCTTGATGAGGATGAGGATGTATCTTTACTTGACGGTCTATATTCTTATCGAGTGTTTTCGAACCTGGGACGAGTTTCTCGTCCCGAAGGTCCCATATAAGGATTGTACTTATTCTTACCTGTTCTCCTCTCTGGTTCGGAGCATCTGGAACTGGTGTGATCTTCATCCCTTGATTCGGAGATGGTGTCCTCTTCTATACGTAACTTGGTACTATATCTGTTATAGACATCGTTTCATGTCGTAGCTGGGAATTCTCTAGGATTTCCATGAGTCTTCTCGTGGCTTCTAAGCTTTTATCATTTAAATTGCTTGTAAATGCCATGGCTGCCCAATTGTCAGGTACCCTTGGTAACAACATCATTTCTCGTTGAAACCTGTCTACAAATTTACGAAGTAGCTCCGTGTCTCCTTATTTTATTTTAAATATGTCCTCCACTCTTTTTTTAACTTTTTGCGCACCAGAATGCGCTTTTATAAAATAATCTGCAAGCTAAGCAAAAAAATCAATAGAGTTTTCAGTGAGAAGAGAATACCAGGTTAACGCTCCTTTGGTAAGTGTTTCTCCAAACTTCTTAACCAAGACTGACTCAATTTCTTGTTTTGTCAAGTCATTGCCCTTCACTCCGGTGGTAAAAGCAGTCACATGGTCGCGTGGGTCAGTTGTCCCGTCATATTTAGCAACGTCAGGCATTTTGAATTTCTTGGGAATAGGCAAGGGCGCTGCACTTGGCTTCCAAGGTTGTTGAGAATATATATCAACGTCGATGCCTTTGATAACAGGTGGTACTCCAGGAATTTGTTCGATTCGATCGTTTTGTTCCATCACATGTTTCTGCAAGGTTAGTAATAAAGATTGTAACTCTGGGTTATTAGACATACCTAGTCTTGTTTCGAGGGATTCGTTGGGAGTTCCCCTACTTCCTGAGTTTGCTAAGCTCGATTGAGGATTTTCCACTGTTGTGGTGTTGTTAGGGGGTGGTGTAGGTGATGCGGCCGGTAACCCCCTCGCAAATTCTTGTAAGGCTTGGTTTACATATTCCGCAATCATTTGCTTTACCTGATCTTGTTCTCTTGTTTGATCGCTACCATTGTGATTGTTGTTGGTTCTCTCTGGAGAATGTTCCCTTGAGCCCGGTAGAGTTCTTGAAGGTGATGGAGTTCCATCCCTTTGCTCGTTTGTTGTCGTTGGTGTTCGACATAGTTCATAGGGTATAGTTTGAAAGTAAGCAAAGATTATCAGATTTTCCGGTAACGGAACCAATTTGTTTAACCAAAGAATTAGATTCTCTGACCAAAGCCAGTTTTAGGAAAAACACGAGTTTCTTATAAACAAGAAATAAACTAATAATTGTAAGTAAACTCGTAAATGGTAAACAATAAGATGTGCAGAAAGTAAGTGTATTGCAGTAGTAGTTCGAATGTCTTTACAAGCTATATTTTACTCCCTTATATAGGGAATTTCTTGATATAACGCTTGCCCCTTTTCAGTAATTTGGGCATTAATGGCTAATAATGGCATTAATGTAATGTTACAATGATTAACCGTAATTGTCGCATGAAGGCTGTGTAACATTTGGCTCATTATTTGAAGATCTTTGAATCTGCCCTTTATTCTGTACGGATTCATTCTGACTGTGTCTCTTTATTATCTCAATCAGGTTGAGATTCTCGTAGCTGATTACCTCGTGGGTATGTTTTTCCGTGCCTTTTTGCCTCGTACCTCTTCATAGAGTCCTGTCCAGTTGGCATGTTTCCATTGTTCCACGTAGATTGCTGAGTCATCACATTTGTTACGCATGTGAAGCTTTTTTTCACCAATACAAGTGTCCCTTATGTACTTTTTTCATTGCGAACTCTGTTTGATTGGGTCCGAGGCATTTTGCTAATGGACCTCCAAACATTTTGCGGTACAAAGTATCACGAATGAGGCACACACAGCTTTTCGGCAAAGTGCTTGAGCTGTTTTTTTTTATCTTCAGGTACAGTACCATTCTGCAAAAAAATTAAGATTTTATTTTCTCCAATCCCAGGTCAAATTGTTAAATGTTACCTCATTTTTGTCCTGGTCTATTGCTAAGTGAAATAGGTGTATGATAACCGCATTGTCTTTATTCGTCACTTCTGCAACTGCCACGAGGTTAGCTAATGCATCTGCTTCTGCATTTTCCTCCCTGGGTATTTACATTACCTTCCATGATTGGAATTGTCTTACTAGGTCTCGTGCCTTTTCCAGATACTGTTTCATCCGGGCCTCACTAGCGGTGTAAGTCCCATGCATCTGGTTCACCACTAGTTGGGAATCACTTTTGATCACGATCTGCTCGATTGAGAGTCCTCGTGCCAGTTCAAGCCCTACAATGACAGCTTCATACTCTGCTTAATTGTTAGTTATGGGATAACATTTAATAGCTTGTCGTATCTTTTCACTCATAGGTGATATTAAAACAATTCCCAGGCCAACTCCTTTTATATTAGAAGAGCCGTCAGTAAAGAGGGTCCATATTCCTGGATTAGCCACGTTAAAGAGTTGTAACTCTCTTTCCACTTCAGGGATTATGCTAGTATTAAAATCGGCGATGAAATCGGCTAAAATTTGAGACTTTAATGCAGTCCTAGGCTGATATATTATGTCTTGCTCGTTTAATTCTATTGCCCACTTAGCTAATCTCCCTGATAACTCTTGTTTATGCAAAATATTTCTCAATGGGTACGAGGTCACAACAGTGATTGGATGGCACTGAAAATATGGTCTTAACTTTCTAACTGCCATGATTAGGGCTAAGGCTAATTTTTCTAGATGAGGATATGTAGTTTCAACATCTAATAAAGATTTGCTTACATAATAAATTGGATATTGTTTACCTTTGTCTTCTCTTACCAGTACTGCACTTACGGCAATTACTGCAATGGCAAGATAGACGTACAACCTCTCCCCCTCTTTTGGCTTAGACATCAACGGGGGTTTTGATAGATAGGCCTTCAGATATTTGAGAGCTTGTTGACATTCGTCAGTCCATTCGAACTAATTCTGCTTTTTTAAAACTGAAAAGAATTTAAAACTCTTCTCCTAAGACCTGGATATAAACCTTCCCAAGGGAGCAATTCTTCCTGTTAGTCTTTGAACTTCTTTTTTGCTCGTAAGTACATTGGTATTTCATCAATAGCTTTAATATGAGCGGGGTTTACTTGTATACCCCTATTTGACACAAGGAAACCCAAAACCTTACCTGATTCAACACCAAATGCGCATTTTTTTGGATTTAGTTTCATATTATATCTGCGCAGGATTTCGAAGGTGGTTGAAAGATACTGGAAATGATCTTCCACTTGTGTTGATTTCTCCGGCATGTCGTCAATGTATACCTCCATTGTTTTCCCCAGATGTTCCTGGAACATCTTGGTCACTAGCCTCTGATACGTGGCTCCAGCATTTTTCAGGCCAAAAGGCATGACTTTGTAACAATAAGTCCCCCTGTTTGTAATAAAGGAAGTTTTTTCCTCGTCTGAGGGATCCATTTTTATCTGATTATAATCAGAGTACGCATCTAGAAAGCTTAACAATTCGTGACTTGCAGTGGCATCAACCATTTGATCTATGTGCGGTAATAGAAATGAATCTTTAGGGCATGCCTTATTTAAATCTGTGTAATCTACGCATACTCTCCATTTACCATTCTCTTTGGGAACCACTACAGTATTGGCTAACCAATTAGGATATTTTACCTCTCGTATTGAACCAATTTTCAAGAGTTTCTGTACCTCTTCGTTCTTGAATGATCCTTGCTTTCTTTTCTTTTGCTTGACTGGTATGAAGGATGGATCTTCATTTGGTTTATGAGTCATCACTTATGGAGGAATACATGTCATGTCTGAATGAGACCGAGCAAAGCAATCTGCGTTAGCCTTTAAATATTCAATTAACTCACCTCTTCTACTGGGGCTTAACCTCGTGCCTATGTGAACGTTTTGTTCGGGCTTCCGTTTGAATAATGGAACAGCTTCAAGCTCCTCCGTAGTTGTTTTGATATGTTCGTCTTCTTCGGTTTCTGAATGACATCAGGTCTGGAATCCATTTCCGTATGTTTTGATACTTCTTCCGTGGTGACCTGGTTCACCTTCTCGTGGATATCTTCCTCCATACATGTTTGAATAATAGTTTTTTCCATACCTGTTTGAATAATAGCTTTTTCCGTACTTGTTCGGGCAATTTCCTCGTCTTTTGATTCTTTCGCTCATTCGTTTTGTTAGAGTAAGCTACAAAATTTATATTCCTTGAGGTCTGTTGATCGCCACGAATCTGTTGAATTCCCCATTTGGAGGGAATTTAATTACTTGATGTAAGGTATATGGTATTGCTTTCATATCATGGATCCATGGTCTTCCCATGATGACATTGTAGGCCATATCGGTATAGATGACTTGGAATCTAGTGTTTTTGATCACTCCTTCTGCATAGGTGCTAAACTCAATTTCCCCTTTTGATATGATCGTAGAGTTGTCAAACCTAGATAAGGCTCGTGCTTTTGGGATTACTTGATCTTTCATTAGCATTTCTTCCACAACTCTCGATAAAATGATGTTGAATGGGCTACCTGGATCAATCAACACTCTTTTTATGTTAGTGTCATGTATAATTAGGGATATTACCAGTGCGTCGTTGTGAGGAAGCATTAATCCGTTGTATCTGCATCGTCGAATGATATATTGTCTGTTTCCATGTCTTCACGAGTCCGTTTCCTGTGGGTAATAGTGAATTTTGTTGTTCTTTTGCAAATTACTCGGTTTACCTCCTCTCCTCCATGTATCACGTTCACTGTTTGCTTTGGAGATGGAGGTTTTGGGGGCTCCTGCTTGTTCTTCATGTACGTATGTTTACCCTTTTCACTAAATAGTTCTGTTAGATAACCATGTTTTAATAATTGTTCTACCTCACCTTGCAATAATCTGCAGTCTGACGTTCTGTGTCCATGATCATTATGGAACTCACACCAGAAGTCTGGATTCCTTCTATTTGGGTTCGACCTCATTTCTTTAGGCCATCAAACTTATCGCCCATATTCCTCAGTACTGTAATTAATTAAGAAGTACTTACATTGAAAGTGTAGTCTCCAATTCTTGTATTACCTTTATTTCGCGCATCCCGATCCTTTTCGGATCTTGACAAGGATGAGCTCGTATCTCTGTTTGATGGTCTATATTCTGACCGGGCATTTTCAAACCTGGGACGATTTTCTCATCCCGAAGGTCCCATATAAGGGTGGTACCTGCTCTCCTTTCTGGTTCGAAGCGTCTAGAACTGGTTCGATCTTCAGCTTTTGACTGAGCAATGGTGTCCTCCTCTATTCGTAGCTTAGTGTTGTACCTGTTATAAACATCATTCCATGTTGTGGCTGGGAATTCTCTTAAGATTTCCTTGAGTCTTCTCGTGGCTTCTGAACTTTTGTCATTTAGATTGCTTGCAAATGCCATGGCTGCCCAATTTTCACGTACCCTTGGTTAGAACATTCTTTCTCGTTGAAACCTGTCTACAAATTCACGAAGCAACTCCGTGTCTCCTTGTTTTATTTTGAATATGTATTTCATTCGCTTTTCGACTTTTTGCGCACCGGAATGCGCCTTTATAAAAGAATCTGCAAGCTCAGCAAAAGAGTCAATAGAATTTTCAGGTAGCAGAGAATACCATGTTAGTGCTCCTTTGGTGAGTGTCTCTCCGAATTTCTTGACCAATACTGACTCGATTTCTGGTTTAGTCAGGTCGTTGCCTTTAACTCCAGTGGTAAAAGCAGTTACATGATCACGTGGATCTGTTGTCCCGTCGTACTTGGGAATATCAAGCATTTTGAAATTTATCAACATCAATGCCTCTGATGACAGGTGGTACTCCAGGAATTTGCTCGATTCGATCGTTTTGTTCCTTCACTCGAATCTGCAGGGTTAGTAATAAAGATTGTAATTCTGGATTATTAGACATACCTGGTCTTGCTTCGTAGGACTCATTTGGAGTGCCTCCATTTCCTGAGTTTGCTAACCCAAATTGTGGATTTTCCACGGTTAGAGTGTTGTTAGGAGGAGGTGTAGGTGATGCAGCTGGTAGTCCCCTCATGAAAGCTTGTAAGGCTTGATTCACATACTCACTAACCATTTGCTTCACCTGATCCTGTTCTCCTGTTTATTCGTTTTCATTATGATTATTTTGAGCTGTAGATCTATCTGGGGAATTGTCCCTTGAGCCTCGTGGAGTTCCTGGAGGTAATGGAACTTGAGTTCCAATACTTTGTTGGTTATTTTCGTTGGCATTCGACATAATTCACAGAATGTTGTTTGAGAAAAAAACAGAGATTATCAGTTTGCCGGTAACGGAACCAATTTGTTTAACCAAAGAATTAGATTCTTTGCCAATGCTATTTTAAGAAGAACACGGGTTTTTGATAACTAGAAAATATGTTAATGATTGTAAGTAAATGTGCAAATAGGAGGTAGTAAAATGCGTAAAAAGTAAGTATATTGCAATAGCGGTTCAAGCGTGTCCTTACAGGTTATATTTTACCCCCTTTTATAGGGAATTTCTGAACATAACGTCTACTCTTTTCAGTGATTTGAGCATTAATGACTAACAATGACATTAATGTAACGTTACAATGATTAACCGTAACTGTTGCGTGAAGATTCTGTAACGTTTTGGCTCATTGATTGAAGACCTCCGAATCTGGGTATATTGTTTCGTTCCTCTTTATCACGTACCTTTTCATAAAGTTCCGTCCAGTTGTTATGATTTCATTGCTCCACATAGATTGCTGAGTCATCAGAATTGTTACATGTGTGAAGCTCATTTTTACCAATACAATGTTAATATAGTTTTGTCAAGTTTAATCTCTATTTGTTCAACTACGTTCTTGTTGTAGTTAATTGAAAGGATCCTCAATTAGTTGTGCATATTTAGTATGTATTACTCGGGAGAGAGTGCATATTTATGTAGTTGTTGAACAACATCACTCCCGACGTATGTGAGGAATCAATAACCAAGGGTTTAAAGGTGGATTAGGGGTAACGAAATCTTGGGTGCGATCTAAGTGAGTTGTAATAAAATCCAGCTAGCGTAACTCGGGAGAGTATGTTTAGTAAATTGCCGTAATTACTCGGGAGAGATTTACGGTAGTAAGCGTGCTCATGATCGATAGAGAAGATTAGGCAAATCTATATGAAACATAGCAGGAATGGATTCCATCAATAGGGGAAATCATAACCTTAGATCATTCTCCTTATTGTTTACAACCTGTTCTTAGTTACTTATTAGTTTAAATGGTTTCATTCAGTAATAGTTAGTAGAAAAATAACCAATTGTTATTCAAAATATCTTGGAAGTTGATTACATAGAATTAAGTGAGTCTGACAACAGTAATTGATAGGTTAATTCCCTGTGGTATTCGACTCTGGGCTTAATACCCGGAACATATTGACAACGACCGCTTTGTCCTTTTTATAAGGCATAGTTGGGCGTGATCAGCCATGGCCGTGGAATACGTCGTTGCGGCCTTTCGTGTGCGCAATCACAACTTAAATGCTTTCTTACCATCGAATCTTGAGGTATTTCTCATGTGGTCAGATTTCGACCCATACATTATGGACGTTCCAAAATAAAGAACAACTCTTGCACAAAATCTGAAGAAGACTGCAATAAAGAACCGTGAAAGGTACAATATAATGTAAAGAGGAACTTGTCTGAATTTCCGTTTTGGACGCCAAAGGAAAACGAGAAAATTCTGTGCCTTGGGAATTGATTAGTACTACATGCACGTTAATTATGGACTGAGAGTTTAAACCAAAATTTTCCATAGTAAAACGTTTCCAACATTTAACGTCCTTCCCGTTTTCACTTTGACTAACCATACTCCTATTTTTTTTTAAATTCTGTAAGACCATCAGGGGGTGGGGTGGAGTGACCATCACCGAGCCTTGGCGGAGGCCCCAAGGGTGGGGCAGTATCACGTTACTCTTTTGTCCAATCCTTTTACACTTTCTTTATTGCAATAACCCGAAGGAACTGATTCTTCTCTTTAATAGACAGCATCTGCCATAAATACCCTTTCTCTTTGCCCTTTTTACCTTTTTCCTTTACCTAAAGGTAAAGAGGAAGTGGCCACCCCAAAATAAAATCTATGAGTCTTTCACTTTCCTCTATATATATACAGTTATACACACGTTTCCCAGATCTTCTTCTAAAAGGATATGATGGGTTGTTTATCCACTACTTTGCTTCTCCTATCTTTCTTCACTTTTGCTTCTTTCTCCAGTAAGTTTAATTTCAACAACTTTATTAACGTTAATTTTTGTCTGATTATTATAGCAGCTCACTCTGTTCTACTTTTAAATTTCAGGTGCAGAAATCTCATCTAAGGTAGGAATATGCTACGGACAACTTGGGAACAATCTCCCTCTACCAACAAAATCAGTTGACTTAATCAATGGTCTCAAAGCCAATAGAGTCAAGATATACGATGCAAACCCAGAAATCCTTAAAGCCTTCAAAGGCACAAAACTTCAACTTTCAGTCATGGTCCCTAATGAGCTTATCAACAACATCTCTACTAATCAAGACTTAGCAGACCAATGGGTCAAAACCAATATTGCACCATTTTACCCCGACACCATGATCCGTTACCTCCTTGTTGGAAACGAAATCCTAAGTAGCCCACCCAACACCACTTGGTTCAACCTTGTACCTGCCATACGCAAAATCAGATACTCTGTCAAAAAATTTGGACTCGGAAAAATCAAAGTTGGTACCCCATTAGCTATTGATATGCTTGAATCTTCTTTCCCACCTTCTAATGGTACATTTAGGTCCGACATTTCGGAAAAAGTCATGATACCATTGTTACATTTTTTGAACCGAACCAAATCATTCTTTTTCATAGATGTTTATCCTTATTTTGCTTGGGCAGCTCAACCTACAGTAATTAATCTTGACTATGCTTTGTTAGAGTCCAAGAATATTACTGTTACGGACCCGGTTTCGGGTTTAACCTATACGAATTTATTAGACCAAATGATTGATGCAGTGTATTTTGCCATGAAGAGAGTGGGCTACCCGGATGTTCGGTTATTTATTGCAGAAACGGGTTGGCCCAATGCTGGTAACGTAGATCAAATTGGAGCGAGCATCTATAATGCAGCAACATACAACAGGAACGTGATTAAAAAGTTTACAGCTAAGCCACCTGTGGGAACGCCAGCAAAACCAGGAGTTGTCGTGCCGACATTATTGTTTGCTTTGTACAACGAGAATCAGAAACCGGGTCTGGGTACGGAGCGGCATTTCGGGTTACTGTACCCGAACGGGACGAATATATACGGGATTGACTTGTCTGGAAAGACGTCGTTGTCGGAATATGAACCATTGCCAAGGCCAAGGAACAATGAGCCGTACAAGGGGAAAATCTGGTGCGTTGTGGGGAGAAAAGCGAGTGTAACGGAAGTGAGTGGAGCATTGGCATATGCATGTGGGCAGGGTAATCGGACCTGTGATGAGATCCGACCCGGTGCGAAATGTTACAAACCGAATTCCTTGGTGTTACATGCGAATTACGCGTTCAGTTCTTATTGGGCTCAGTTTAAGTCAGCTGGAGGAACTTGTTATTTCAATGGGCTTGCTATTCCGACCAAAAGAGATCCAAGTTAGTAGTACATTCAATTCTTGGTTGAGCAGGGTTTTCTAAAAAAATTATGATTTAAATGACATTGTGTCAACATTTGAAGTATCATATATACACGACCCAATTGTTTCCGGAACAAATAATTAAAATTTGCTAGTCGATATTATTAAGTATTATATGAAATAATATTATAGCAACCGACCCTTTCCTCACTCTGATTAAATATTTGTTCGCGAATACAAAGAAGTTGCTTGTATTTTTGCAGGTTATGGAGCTTGCAAGTTCCCAAGCGTCACACTTTGAGGATGGTGGGGAACGTCTAAAGAAGTTTAGGTGACTGAAACACCGCGAGGAGACAAAGCCACGCCTTTTGTTTTTCTATACGTTAGAATACAGAATAAACAGAGTTACGTTGTTTAATTCTTATTCTATCTACTGATCCAACATTTTAGATTTGTGTATTCTGCCGTATAGAAGAACAGTTTCTACTTTCTACCTAGAACAATGTAACTGCTTCCACATTAATAAGAGCTGCTATTTATTTTCACAGGACCACAAATCCACATCTCATAAAATTTGTACTTAAAAAGAGTTTTGTTACTTTACTGTATATTTTCTTGTACTTTCTGCATTATTTTTCTTGACTTTTGGCAACGGCTATATGAATAATGAATCTATGATGTTTGTTGGGAAAATGTGGGTGGGACACACTAATATTTGCTGCTATCAAGGAAGGAGAATCTAACTCCATTCTCTGTGTAACGGCTACTTCAGTTTTTTCGCTTTTCTATATGACTTTGTTCATATGGAGAATCTTTACTTTTTCTAGGACATAAATCTTCTTTATTGGACCATCAACAAATACTCCCTTCAGTTCACAATAAGTGATCAATTTACTTTTAGCACGCAAATTAAAAAAATATTAAATTCTATACGAAAATACCTAGTATGACTAAACTACTCCTAATTAATCATTTAATGTGATGAATAAAAAAACTTTTTAGGGATATGTACATAGGGGTTATTTTGTAAAAACAAATTGAATTCTTTTTTGATTACATAACTGGACACTTATTTTGAACCAAAATGAAAAAGGAAACTGGTCACTTATTGTGAACCGAAGGGAGTACTAGTATTTCGAAGACTTTATTGAATCTCCTTTCTAAAAATTACAAAATAGATCGTTCGGCTCTAAAGACTTTCTTGTTTGCCGATAAGTGTGTCAAATGAACTGTTCACATGATCAATATGAGCTCATTGGATTATAAATGGGCTTAAAACGGTTAAGTCGATTAACAGATGAGAGTCGAACTCGAGACCTCCATTAACTAAGCTGGCGCTCTAACTAACTGAGCTATGAGAGCTTTTACTCTCTTGTTTTAGTTCTAAGCAATTAATCTCCTATTACATGGATTTACTATTTCAAATATAGCTATGAATGGTCAGTTTGCTGAAAGTATAGCTACGAATGGTAAATACAATGTAAATTTGTTACCGGTTAAACGGTATGTTAAATTTATTACGTGGTTTATAGACAAACGAACGAATTCGATCCAAAATGATAAGGAAATTAGATTAAAAATAAGACTTTGCGTTAAAACCAAAGAAAATGGCAGGCCTAGCTACGGGTACTATGCTTCCGAGGACAGAAATAAGTGCAATATAAAATAGAAAGTAAAGTTGTATTATTTAGCTTGAGAAAAAAATGTAGCATATATATTGCCAGAGCTTTCGTGTCTTTACAATGGTTGTTGAAGCTACTATTTATAGTTATACATAAGAAACAAGATCCTAAGACCAAGCCTCTCTTAAATAACAATAAAGGGGTCATTGATGAACATGTAACGACAGACTATGAATGCCAAAATTCTCTACAACGTCTGCCATAATACTAGGAAATATTCTTCATTAAATGTCATCTGGTGACAATCATTCAAGCCGCTCACGTTGATCGTGTTTCCCTCGGGGTTTATCCGGTGCCAACTGCAACCGTTGTTTCTAGTCTTGGTTCTCACTCGATTTGCCTTCCATCTGTCTCCGGTTCCACATGTCACGCTGTCATTCGATCATTTAATACGAACCAATTTTACCCTATACAGATAGTCCACCTACTTTCTAGTGACATATCTTTGTGTCACCGGGAAGTTGGTAAAGATTCCTTACTTGGCGGAAAATTCTTTTGAAGCCTTCTGAACAGTCTTTGACGCTTGATAAGACGCACATCTCCTCACATTTAATACCCCAAACATGTGTTTCCCCATGATTCAACAATATTTTCGCCGGTTTTCGAGGTAATCATGGCCATGACTGCCATCTATATCTTTACTTCTTCTCATCATTTTACCTTTTTCACTTCCAAAGCCCTCATAAGTTTATTATCATCTTTGCTATTAACCTTCTTCTGCTTTCATCTCTTTCTAACTTCCTTTACTCTTATGCCATAAACTTTTTATTATCATGGCTTCTTTTACTGAGTCCTCTAAAAACTCTGGTCTTCTCTTCGGTGGAGGCACAAAGAGAACCAAAGATAAAGAGGTTGATGTTGATGTTGATCCTCCTATTGTGAGCACCATCATAGCTAAACACTTGAGCATTGTTAACAACTTCCAAGAGAAGTTCCCTTCTGCGAATCCTCAAACTTGGGTTGTTAGCAGGTATCCCTCTATTCGCCCTTCCAGTATTTCTACTGTGAAGGATGACTGTAACTGCCATGACCTAAACATCATTGTTCCTGACCCGCCACCTTCACCAAGAAGGGTTTTGCGTATGTCTATACGTACCCCTTCACTTTGGGTCCATTTTCTTTGAGAGAGGGACTTGACCCCGTGATCTTGTAATTATGCCACTGATACCAGGTCTGCTTGGTGCAAGTAGGTCCTTCTGTATGGCGAACAGTGGCTTGTCTGCACCGGTTGTGCATGAAGAATGAGAAAACCTTATCCCTAGCGCATATGATGAACCTCTACTCGCCCAAAATCTTCCGAGGGGGAGTAATAAATTTCAGCAAACGCGGCCACCAAGCTCTGCTTACCAGCATGGATGATGAAAATGACCGTGAATGGATGAAGCGGTTTGTCATTATTGCTAGAAGGGATATCATCCCGGCCATAACTCCATCTTTTTCTGAATCATGGAGTCGTTCACGTAAATTTGTAATCTATCTCTTTCTCTGTGAAAAGACCGCTCCTTATCATTGCTAGCCCTTTTGTTGTCGTTATTTCAGCTATTCGGTGGACACCACTAAGGGTTGAAGTCTTAGACCAAATGTTCAGAAGATCCTGGATATTACTACGCTAGAGACCCGTCGATGGTAGGAGATGGCCCCCAAATACGGGTGGAAGGCCAAGAACTAGGGTAAACTGCTTCTTTTTACTTTTCGCCTCTCTATGCACATAAAAACTTGCTAACCATACCCTTCTGTTCGATTCAGGACTCCCGCATGGTTTTGTTACTTACCCCGAATGTGAGGTTTTGGTCGACCCTACGGAGGCTGAGGGGTTGTTTCAAGAGGCTCTCACTCGGAGCGGTGCCCTCGAGCCTGCTTCCGGTAGGGGCACTTCCTCTCGGAGTCACCGGCCAGAGAACAAGTGACCAAAAAGGCGGCGCTCTTCCTCAGTTGGGGATACAAATAAGAAAATAAGAAAGGCCACACCTTAGTCAGCCTTGATTGATGATGATGAGGAAGCTTCCCATAAACAGAGACAACAATTTTCATCAGCTCAACCGAATGCTCACCAGGAGAGCTTTTAGAATTTACCAACGAAAGGTCCAAGCACAGTGGGGCGAGTTGGATCTAGTAGAAAATGTCATCTCCTACTGTCTTGGTCCAAGGAGTTCGGAACCTGGGCCTCTTCCGCCTTCGGTTAGTGAGCAACCAATAATTAACTCTGCTTCTGTTACAATTGCTTCTCAACCTGCAACAACCAACAACTTCACACCATTCTACACAAGTCGCTCCTACGCCACTAGCATCGGCTGATTGCAGATGTTCGAGAGGAGGGTGCTTCTCCTCCCCAGTCCCCTGACCACGAGAATTTGGGGCACAATTACTCACTCCCTTCTCTAGATCCTCGAGGGATGAGGAGTGCCACTCTCTTGGTCTCGAAGGATTGCCATCTGGTGTCCAGGCCGGTAGAACTTGCCAATTATCAGAAGCCGCTGGCTTCAGAGAAGGATAATAAGAAAATACACTCCCTTCCAATGGAGTGTACGTTGAATAACACCATGCGTAACGCGGTAGCGGTATCATATTAGTTATCTTACTGCTTGTTTTTTACTCAATTGTTGTGATAAAATTTTTAACTTCAATATACTTTTTGCAGGCCAAATTCCTCGCTTCCAAAGGCCTTCAGAGATTGATCCTTGATAAATAAGGACTTATGTCCGAACGGGATCAACTGTTGGCCGAGAAGAATCAACTCGTTGTGCGTCTCCCGGTGCTAGAGGCAAAGGCTGCTGAAGCGGTCGAGCTTGAGGCCCGGTCACAGCAGAGTAAGCAGGAGGTGATGGTCCACAATCAAGAATCCACTCCGCTACATGCACAATTTCAAGATGCTAAGACTAGGTGTGATAAGTCTCAAGATGCTTCTTGTTGCTATTGTGCATGAGTTTGCCTCCATTGAGTGAGCGAATAATTTGGAGGCAGCCTTGAACTCCAAAGTCGAAGAGGCTGCTTCTGCCGTGGAGAAGCGGGCCCTCATGAAAGAGAGGTATAAGAAGATCCTGGAGCAAAATCGGGTTCACGTATCTACAATCTTTGATCTTGATCTTAGCCTTGGTGCCACTAGATCCGAGGGGGATGGCCTTTAGGCCGAGGTTGACAGGATTAAGGCAAAGCTCCAACTCTAAGGAGATTCACTCATCTTTTAAAGAGACATACACTATCTATCACACGAGGAGGAAAACCTTGGAGGAGGCCAAAGCGGGCGTCGTTGATATTAATGATGAAATCTCCAAGGCCCGAGCCCTGGAATTAACTGCTCTGAACATCTCCCGGCTAAGCCTGACGCGACTAACTCTTGAATTACCAGTTTTAAATATTCAGGAACCGAGGAGGAACTTGAAGGGAGTGATGATGACGACCAAGATCCTGCACCGGCGGCAGATCTGCCCATTTCTCCCAAGAAGGGCATATATGCTTCTCTTCACCCGAGTTCCAATGGCGATGAATGTTTGATTTTCTTTTTTTTCTCTTGATATATTCCCTTTGTATTTTTGAACTTATGCCATTTGGCATGTTGATAAATAAAGAAGACTTTTTGTTAAGTATTGGGCAAAGTTCATTCTTTTTGTGTTGAATTAGATAAGGCTTCAAGCTGTATTTTCTTTCGACGGCTTTTGGGTTCTTGGCATAAACTCTTCCAGAACCAACCCTTTACTATGAGGGTTCATAAGAGAGGGCCCTCTTATGTTTACGGTGCTCTTGAAGAGGACGTCTCCTGTTCATTCCGACACATGTATTTGAAGTTTTTTGTTAACTTTCAAATGATAAAATTAACTCATCACTTAAACAAGATTAAAACAAAATGACTTTATTTTCCATATTTAAAAGTACATAAGCATTCGATTGCTAAAAGAAATAAATTGCCAATACATCGGGCTAACTTGTACAACTTATTTCTATGGAGTTGGTCGTGCAGTCCCTAATCTCGATGAGGCATTATTGTTCTCGGGTCTCGTAGTCCCGGTTTTCGTAGCAATCATGTTGCCAGATTCTCATACTATTCCCTATACTGTTCGAATGTGAAGTATGCAAATTGGAATACTAGAAGTCTTGCTCCGCTAGCTATAACACTAGTGAATAGTTGAATAGCCTTTGGTCTAATGACAAGGTTTACTTCGCATTAGGAATTTTCCATTGAGCCAAAGACTATTTAACCATCCCGCAGTGGTTTGCTGTTTCAATGCCTTGACATGTAAAAGGTCTTAACTTTGTTGATGACGCTCCTTTCGTAGTATGTTTTCCTTTGTTGCCTTGTTAAAAACCTTTCTAGAAAAAATAGATTAGGACAAAAACTGGATAAAGGGAAAAAGAGTGCAGCACATACTTTTAATATAAGTAGGATAATACCTTTTGAGGTGACTCACGTTTCAGTTGCTTGGAAATTTGACTCCGTCTTGATTCTCCAACTCATATGATCTTTTACCGGTGATAGCTGAAACACGGTAGGGCCTTCCCACGTCGAACCTAGCTTTCTAGTGTTGATTTCCCGAGTGTTCTGCGTCGCTTTCCTCAAAATTAAGTCTCCTACTTTAAAATAGCGGATATTGGCCCTTCAGTTATAGTATCTTTCCATCCTTTATTTGTAATGACCGGATAAGTCATTTTGAGAATTTGCACTTTGCTCGGTTATTTGAGGGCATGAGTAGCTCCGTGTGATTTATCATGACTTATGTGAATCGTTAGTTTTGGTTTCAGGTTATTCGGGATTGATTTAGAAGCATGATTCTCAACTAGAAGGAAATGTTTGACCAAGTTTGACCTTTTGCAAATTTGACCCGGAACAGAATTTTGATGGTTTGGTTAGCTCCGTTTGGTGATGTTGGACTTGGGAGCGCGTCCGGAATGAGATTTGGAGGTTCGTGGTAGAACTAGGCATGAATTGGCGAAGGTTGGAATTTTGGCGATTTTGGCCGACAGTAGAAGTTTTGATATCGGGGTCGGAATGGAATTCTTGAAGTTGGAGTAGGTTTGTGGGCTCATTTATGACTTGCATGCAAATTTTGAGTTCATTCCAGGATGATTTGATATGTTTCAGCGCGTGTTTTGGAAATTTGAAAGTTCGAAGTTCATTGGGTTCAAATTGAGGTGTAATTCGTCGCTTCGATGTTGTTATGTGTGTTTTGAGGCCTCGAGTAGGTCCGTTTTATGTTATGTGACTTGTGAGTATGATTGGACCGGACCCTGAGGGGATCAGACGCGTTTCAGATTGATTTCAGATCATTTTCCTTAGTATTTCAGCTGTTGGTTCTGGGGTTCCGCACCTGCGAGTGGTATTGCGTAGGTGCGATGACCGCAGGTGCAATCTGTGTGTCGCAGGGGCGCAATTTTTCAGGGCTGAAGCTCATCCCAGATGCGGAGAAAGTACCGCACTTGCGGGAGCACAGGAGTGGAAAATATTGCGCAGGTACGGGTGTTGCTGGTCTAGGCCATTTTCGCAGATGCGAGGTCTGTTACGCAAGTGCGATGGTCGTAGGTGCAACGAGTTGTCCGCAAATGCGAAATTTTTGGGCAGAAGCTATAAAAGTCGAGGCTTTGGTTCTTTCTTCATATTTCAACATTTTCGACTTGGATTTAAGCGATTTTTGGAGCAATTTTCATCACAAGGATTGGGGTAAGTGTTCTCTACTCGGTTTTGATCATATTTCATGAATCTAGCTTCATTTTTGGCAATTGGGTGAATGTTAACGAGGAAATTGGGAGTTTTGGCCTAAAGTTTCATAGCATGAATTTTTGAGTTTTGAACATCGAATTGGAGTCGGATTTGAGTGAAACTAGTATGGTTGGACTCGTAATTGAATGGGTTGTCGGATTTTATGAGTTTTGTCGGGTTCCGAGGTGCGACCCGAGTTGGGTTTTTGGGTCGATTTCGAGCGTTGATTCTTGATTGAACTTTTATGATCGGGATTGGTTCTTTTAGCATAGTTTGATGTGTTTGAATTGTTGTTGGTCAGTTTCGAGCCGTTCGAAGGTCGGAACACGGGGGATGGCATATTTGGAGCATCGTTTGGCCTGCTCAGCATTGGTATTGGCTCATTCGAGGTAAGTAACTCTTATAAACTTAGTGATGAGGGTATGAAATCCCGCAATACGTGTTATGTGATTGATATTGAGGTGACGCACATTCTAGGTGACGGGCGTGTGGGAGTGCACCATGTGAATTGGGACTCTGTTGCTTCCATGGCAATGTATAGTGGCCCTAGTTCGTTGATATTTGTGTTTTTATACCATGTGATAAAGTAATTGTGTTATCAATCATGTTTAGGCTTATTGTTGATGTTGTTAGGACCCATAATGGTCGTTTCTTGCTGTCATCTCACTGATTTCATTGATATTTTGTACTCAGTCAAATTCATTCATTCATATCATATCTCAGTCTCAGTTGTTGTTATTGATACATCATATCATTGTTGTGGGGATAGATTCATGATATTGTGAGCCCATGAGTGAGACTGGAGAGATTGATGACTGAGTGAGGCCGAGTGCCTGAGTTAGAGTGACATTTTGGGATCGGGCTGAACGACGCAACATATTATATCTATTATACTTTATGGGATCGGTTTGCATGCCGCAATGATATATTGATTATATTTATGTATATGGAACGAGTTGCACGCCGCAACAAGCCTTCCAGCTATATATTTATGTATATGGATCGGGTTGTACGCCGCAACAAGCCTTCCAGCTATATATTTATGTATATAGATTGGGTTGTACGCCGCAACAAGCCTTAGGGATACTTATATATATTATGGAACGGGTTGCACATCGCAATGAGATTGGATCAGGATGCACGCCGCAGCGATATAATGCTTGGGATGAAGGAGCCCAGTGAGCACAGTCGACTATATATATATATATATGGATCGGGCTGCACGCCGCAGAAGTTATGAGCGCAGTCCATTACTACTTGGACCGAGATGAAGAGAGTCATGAGGAAGAGGTTTCTGCCTTCCCACTTTCAAAGAGACCTACAACTACGTATTCAGACCTTGAAGCAAGGAACCATGATTGTTGATGAATATTTAAAGCTATGGATATAGCTATGATCCAAGCTAATTGTATGGTAAGAGGAAGAGGCCACTATGGCTAGATTTCTTAATGGTTTAAATAGAGAAATAACTGATGTAGTAGAGATACAACAATATGTAACTATAGATGAGTTAGAAGATTTGGCTGTAAAAATAGAAAAGCAAAATAAAAGAAGGCAGCAAGCTAGCTCATGGAGAAGTCGGCCAAACACCAATTCCAAGAAGCCATGGCCAAAACAAGAAGTGATTTCTAGACATCAAGAAGACAAGGTGAAAGGTAAAGTTGATGAGAAAGAGGGAGGTAAAGCTTTCAATTCTAGATCCTCTAAACCTTATAGTTCCATTCAATATCACAAA
The DNA here is from genome assembly GCA_005239495.1 of Nicotiana undulata. Lineage (NCBI taxonomy): Eukaryota > Viridiplantae > Streptophyta > Magnoliopsida > Solanales > Solanaceae > Nicotiana > Nicotiana undulata. The sequence goes on from ML261018.1 coordinate 33,797, forward strand.
TGTCATGGAAGAGGTCATATGATGCCTGAACGTCCAAATAGAAGAAATATTCTTTTGAGAGAAAATGGAGGATATGAGAGTGAAAAAGGTGAGGAAGAAGAGAGAGAAGTACGTGAAGATAATGTAGAACTTCCTAATGATGGTTTGGTTGGGGTAGCTAGGAGGACTATCGATGGAGAATATGAGGGAGAAAAAAGTGAGGAAGAGGAAGAAGAGGAAGGTCTGAGTGAAGATGATGTAGAGTTGCCTTTTAATGATGGTTTGGTTGGGGTAGTTAGGAGGATTATGACTATTAAGTTAGGAATCAATAGTGAAGAACAAAGAGAGAATATATTGCGTACTATGTGTGGAATAAAGGGGAAAACTTGTTCTATGATTAGTGATAGTGGTAGTTGTGCTAATGTGGTGAGTTCACACTTGGCGAACATGTTAGAGCTTGCATGCATGAAACACCCTAAGCCCTATAAACTCCAATGGTTGAATGATAGCGGTGAATTGAAAGTCAACAAAGAATGCATGATTTCCTTCAATGTTGGTAGGTATGTGGATGATGTTCTTTGTGATGTGGTCTCTATGCAAGCATGTCACATCTTGTTAGGTCATCTGTGGCAATATGATAGGAATTTTTTTCATGATGGAAGAAAGAATAGATATTCTCTTGAGCTTAATGGCAAGAAGTATACTCTTGCACCTTTAAGTCCTTCTCAAGTATTTGAGGATCAAAAGAGATTGAGGGAAGTAATGGAAAACAAAGGGGAGGAAAAAAAATGAGCTTGAGGGAAAAGAAAAGAAATAAGGCCAAGAGCTAAAGAAAAAAAGAGAGATGGACAAGAGAGAGATAGAGAGGGGAGCAACTTGAGCAAAGTGGTAAAAGAGGGTTTGAGTGATAAAAACGGAAAGTTTTGGTGAGCGGAAAGAGGCAAAAGAAAAGAAAAGAGAGATTTTGTACATAAAAGCCAAAGAGTGTTTGAATGCAAGAAAAGAGGGCTGCCCATTATACTACTTACTTACAAAGAAGTTATGATTAATTCTGAGTTACTAACTTCTTCTTGGCCAAGTAGTGTTTCTTCTCTTTTGCATTATTTTGATGATATCTTCCCTGAGGATATCCCTAAAGGTCTACCACCTTTGCGTGGCATTGAGCACCAAATTGACTTTGTGCCTGGAGCACAAATTCCAAATAGGCCTGCTTATAGGAGTAATCCAGAAGAGACAAAAGAGCTTCAAAGGCAAGTTGAGGAGTTTCTTGAGAAAGGTTTAGTGAGAGAGAGCATGAGCCCTTGCTCTATTCCCGTCCTATTAGTACCAAAAAGGATGAAATTTGGAGGATGTGCGTGGATTGTAGAGCAATCAACAAGATAACGGCAAAGTATCGCCATCCTATCTCTATTCTTGATGACATGTTGGATCAATTGCATGGATCCAAAATCTTTCTAAAATTGATCTAAAAAGTGGTTACCATCAGATTCGAATGAATCCTGAAGATGAATGGAAAACTGCTTTTAAGACAAAATATGGGTTTTATGAGTGGTTAGTTATGCCTTTTGGCTTGACTAATGCACCCAACACTTTCATGAGATTGATGAATCATATTTTTAAGAATTTTCATGGGAAATTTGTGTTGGTTCATTTTAATGATATCTTGATTTATTCTAAAAATCTAGATGAGCATGTGAAACACTTAAAAAAAGTTTTTGAAATTCTTAGAAAACAACACTTGTTTGCTAATCTTAAGAAGTGTACTTTTTGTGTGGATCATGTGGTGTTCTTGGGTTTTGTAGTTAGTTCTAAGGGAGTTAAAGTTGATGAAGAGAAAATCAAGGCAACCAAAGAATGGCCTAAACCTAACAGTGTAACTGAATTTAGGAGTTTTCACGGGCTTGCTAGTTTTTATAAGAGATTCGTTAGAGATTTTAGCACCATTGCTGCTCCTTTAACTGAAGTCATTAAGAAGGATACATTTTTTTCATGGGGAAAAGAACAAGATGATGCTTTTAACTTGTTGAAAGAAAAATTGTGTTCTGCTCCTATGATGACCCAAAAGGTCATCCTAATGTAATTCTAGCTAAATCTATGTTCCGCGGCCCCGAAAACCACCGTTAATCTCACTTCGATATGAGTGCGCAACCCGAGTGTGTAGTCGGGAAGTCTTTATATTGAAATTGAAGGAAAAATGGGATTTGTGATAATCAAATGAATAAAGTTGACTTTGGTCAACATTTTTGGTAAACGGACCCGGACCCGTGATGTGACGGTCCCGGAGGGTCCGTAGGAAAATATGGGACTTGGGCGTATGCCCGAAATCGAATTCCGAGGTCCCAAGCCCGAGAAATAAATTTTTAAAGAAAATTGTTTTCTGAAAATAATCAAGGAATTTAAAAATGAATAATTGTGTGAAAACCATGTTACCGGGCCCGTATTACGGTTCCGGAGCCCGGGAAAGGTTTATTATGTATTATTTTCCCTATTTGTGAAATTTGGTGTAAAACGGACTTGATTTGATTGGTTTCGGATCCGAATGAGGGAAAATTTGGAGTTAATGAAGTTCTGAGGTTTTTGAAGAATTTGAAATTTGGCTTGAAAGGTGATTTTATGTTTCCGAGGTCCGAATAAAATTCCGAGACTGGGAATAGTTCCGTCGTGTAATTTATAACTTATCTGCAAAATTAGAAGTCATTCCGAGCAGTTTAGGCCGGTTCAGCGCATTGAAGCGAATTCTAGAATTTCAAAGTTCTTAAGTTTGATTAATTTGGTTTTGAGGTTTGATTCATGGCTTTTGATGATGAAATTTTGATGATTTAAAAGCTTGGACAAGTCCGTAGGATGTTTTGGGAGTCGTGTGTGTTTTTGGTTTTGAGCCCCGAGGGCTCGGGTGAGTTTCGGGTAGCTAACGTGGTGTGAAAAACCTGAAAATCTGGTGTGATGTTGCAGGTTTCTGATGTCTAGTGTGATACCCTTCACGAACGCGGCCAAGGGCACGCGAACGCGAAGGGTAAATAGTGTGGCTTGGGTTTTTGTTCTACGCGAACGCAGGGGTACGGGCGCGAACGCGGAGCTATGGGGGCTGCTCTACGCGAACGCGACACCCCTCTCGCGAACGCGTAGTGTTATGGGGTGGGGTCTGGGGGTCAGGTAGGTTGTTCTTCGCGAACGCGGGCAGTGGCACGCGAACGCGGAGGGTTAGGGGGTCATACCTACGTGAATGCGGCCCTGGTTCCGCGAACGCATAGGTCCCAGCTGCCAAGCCTTCGCGAACGCGGCCGGTGGCTCGCGAACGCGAAGGGTAAATACACCCAATGATTTTAATAACCCCAAAAACAGACCCATTACGGGTCACTCCCCCATTCTTCCTCAAACCCACCCATAAACGAAAATCAAGCTCCCCAACTGCCATAACTCCATAGGTAAGTGCTCTTGA
>ML261019.1:0-104671 GCA_005239495.1 Nicotiana undulata
GAGCAGCACAAAATCTACTGAAAAGAGGCTAAAATGAGTGGTAAAATTGCCACTCATCAGATATTTTACCACTCATCAAAGAGGTAGGTTTATTTCATACCTTAAGGCCTCGAAGATGATCAAAAAGGGGTGTATCTATCATTTGGTCCGAGTTGCGGACACCACCTGTGAGGTACCTGCTCTCGAGTTCGTGCCCATTGTGAATGAATTCCTTGATGTTTTTCCGAATGAGCTCCCTAGGATCCCTCCATATAGGGAAATTGATTTCGAGATTGATGTATTACCGGGCACACAACCGATATTTATTCCACCCTACAGGATGGCACCGACAGAATTGAAGGAGCTAAAGGATCAACTGAAGGAATTGCTAGAAAAGGGATTCATCTTATCAAGTGTGTCACCTTGGGGCGCGCCAGTTCTCTTTGTAAAGAATTAAGATGGGTCACTGCGTATGTGTATTGACTACCGACAACTCAACAAAGTCACAATCAAAAACAAGTACCCGTTGCCTCGAATAGATGATTTGTTCGATCAATTGCAAGGTGCTAGGTTCTTCTCAAAAATTGATTTGCGGTCCAGTTATCATCAATTAAAGATAAGAGAGCAGGATATTCCCTAAAACAGCTTTCAGAACTCCATATGGGCACTTTGAAAATTTGGTGATGTCCTTTGGGCTAACCAACGCCGCAGCTGCTTTCATGGACCTTATGAATCAGGTCTTCAAGCCATTTCTTGACTCCTTTGTGATAGTATTCATTGACGAAATTCTTGTATATTCACAAATTCAAGAAGATCATTCCAATCACCTCAGGGCAGTCCTACAGACTCTTCACAAGTTATACGCAAAGTTCTCGAAATGTGAATTTTGGCTTGAATATGTTACCTTTTTGGACCATGTTGTCTCCAGGGAAGGGATTAAGGTTGATCCCCATAAGATCGCAGCAGTGAAGGATTGGCCTAGACCTACGACCCCAACAGAAATTTGTAGTTTCCTGGGTTTAGCTGGGTATTATAGGAGGTTTGTGGAAGGATTCTCTACTCTCGCCTCCCCATTGACTAAACTGACGCAGAAAGCGGTCAAGTTCCAGTGGTTCGATGCTTGTGAAAGGAGTTTCCAGGAATTGAGATCGAGATTGACTTTGGCGCCGGTGTTGACCTTGCCAGAGGGTACAGAGGGGTTTGTGGTGTATTGTGATGCTTCAAGGTTGGTCTTGGGTGTGTGTTAATGCAATGTGGTAAGGTTATAGCATATACTTCAAGGCAGCTTAAGAATCACGAAAAGAACTATCCGACTCATGATTTGGAGCTTGCAGCAGTTGTTTTGGCATTAAAGATCTGGAGGCATTATCTGTATGGGGTGCACGTGGACGTGTTCACATACCACAAGAGCCTTCAATATATATTCAAATAGAAGGAATTAAACTTGAGGCAATGAAGATGGCTAGAGTTGCTCAAAGATTATGACATGAATATCTTATATCATCCAAGGAAATCTAATGTGGTGGCGGATGCTCTTAGTCGGAAATATATGGGTAGCTTGGCTCACTTGGAAGCAGGTCAAAGACCCTTGGCTCGAGAAGTTCACCAGTTGGCCAGTCTGCGAGTTTGTCTTACGGCCTCTGACGAAGGGGATGTTATAGTACGTAACAGAGCAGAATCATCACTTGTGGCAGAAGTCACGGAAAAGCAATACAATGATCTGGTGTTGGTGCGTCTAAAAGAGGCAATTATTAATCATAGGACCACAGCCTTTTCTCTCAACAAAGATGATAGTGTCTTACGTTGCAAAGGGCGATAATGTGTCCCTGATGTGGATAACCTTCGGGAGAGGATAATGGTAGAGGCTCATAATTCAAGATATTTCGTACACCCCATTCTACAAAAATGTATCATGACCTCAAGGAAGTTTATTGGTGGAATAACATGAAGATGTGTGTGGCGGACTTTGTGCCAAAGTGTTCGAACTATCTGCAAGTAAAGATTGAACATCAAAGGCCAGGTGGGTTGGCACAGCTTATAGAAATACCGATGTGGAAGTGGGAGATAATCAATATGGATTTTGTGGTAGGATTACCCCGTAATCCGCGCAAGTTTGACTCAATTTGAGTAATAGTGGATCGGTTCACAAAGTCAGCGCATTTCTTGCCGGTTAAGTCCACCGACGTTGCGGAACAATATGCTCAGCTGTATATCAAGGAAATAGTCAGTCTCCATAGCACTCTAGTTTCCATTATCTCGGATCGAGGGGCCCAATTCAAAGCTAACTTTTGGAAGAAATTTCAGCAAGGTTTAGGAACGCAGGTAAATCTCAGCACAGCTTTCCACCCGCAGACTGACGGACAAGCAGAGCAGACCATCCAAACGCTCGAGGACATGCTGCGTGCTTGTGTGTTTGATTTTAAAGGTAGCTGGGATGATAATTTGCCACTTATAGAATTTTCTTATAACAACAGCTTCTATGCCAATATTCAGATGGCGCCATTTGAGGCCATCTATGGTAAAAGATGTAGGTCGCTGGTTGGGTGGGTCGAGGTTGGAGAGGCCAAACTATTAGGACCAGATCTCGTGCATCAAGCTATGGAGAAGGTTAGAATCATAAAGGAGTGGTTGAAAACTGCTCAGAGCCGTCAGAAATCCTATTCGGACGTTCGTCGCAGGGATTTGGAGTTCCAAAAAGATTATTAGGTGTTCTTGAAAGTATCTCCTATGAAGGGGGTCATGCGGTTTGGAAATAAAGGGAAGTTGAGTCCAAGGTATGTCGGGCCATATAGAATCACTCAAACGATAGGACAGGTAGCGTATAGGCTGGAGTTGCCCCCTGAAATGTCATTGGTGCACCCGGTGTTTCGTGTGTCCATGTTGAAGAGAGTGGTTGGAGATCTGTCTGCCATCGTGCCGGTTGAGACCGTTGAGGTTAACGAAGAATTGCCGTATGAAGAAGTTCCAGTTGCTATTCTTGATAGACAGGTCTGTAAGTTGAGAAACAAGGAAATCACATCGGTAAAAGTATTATGGCGAAAACTGCAAGTCGAAGAGGCTACTTGGGAAGCCGAAAATGAAATTTAAAACAAGTACCCTCATTTGTTCGAATAGTTAGGTAATAGCCTATGAAAATGTTCTCTTCAGATATTAGCACTGTTTACCAGATTGTGTAAAACCACCCTTTCCTTAGCCATTCGTTCTTTTATGATACTTTGATTTGTGTTGTTTTATGTTCTATTGTGTTGACTAATTGTATGAAGTTCGTTGGAATGTGTTTCGGGGGATCTCTAACAGGTGGATAGGCCTAATTACAAAGGAAACTCTGGCAAAATTTTCAGAACAATTAGGAGTTAGCTAAATTTGGGGGTTGACATATAGTATATTCAAACCTAAGTGAATCCTCGATCCTCATTCGAGGACATATGATCATAAGTGGGGGAGGATGTAAAGACCCGTGAAATGCTTAACCAAAATGATGCCCAGTTAGATCCCTATGTTGTTATAGCTGTAGAAATTCTTTGCGGCGAGCTTTCGGACCTTTAGGATTGAAAAGTACTCTAAAGGAAAAATTTCGCAAAAGGATGCAGATATGCGGCCCACTATGCGATCGCAAACCAGCTTTGCGGACCGAATAATGGTTGCAGAGTAGGCCAGGTGGCTGCCCAATTTGAGGGCAATTATGCGGTCCAAAATGCGACCGCATAACTATTATACGGTGCATTATGAAATCGCATAACAGTTATGCGGGTCGCATAGTGAGTGCATAATCGGACAGTTGGTTCGCCCAGTTGAAGCCGCTTTTGCGGCAGGTTTGAAGGCATCTTTTCCGTTCTGCTGTCGCATATGCGACCAAATTTCTGAGTTGGGGCACCCTATTTTATAATTTTTAATCCCGACCCCAGATCAATATAAGACACTTCCCCACCTATTTTAAACCATTTTCTAACTTTATAGAGTGAGGGAGAGAGGTCCTAGTGTGAGACAAGCTTCCCTTATCATCAAGATTCATCCACAATCATCACCAAAGGCTTGGGAATAACCACATAGGGTTCAATTTCCACTCACTCAAAGAGGTAAGTTTCTTCTACATCAACTCTAAATTCCATTGATATAGTTAAATTGGGCCATGGATGAATAGTTCTTTGGGAGTAAGGATAGGGACATTGCATACATGGGATTCTAGATTATGTGTGGGTAAATAAAGGCAAAAAAATAGAAAGAAATGGGGGGATGGGACCTTAGCAAGTTTGTAATGGAAGTATAATGCTAAATTAAGCTAGGTCTACGATCAAATTCCTAATTTTGGGTTCAATTATGCTACATTGTGAAATAGATTGAAGGTGCTAAGGGTTCCGACATTTGTGGTAGAAATTAAGGAAAGACCCAATTAAGGTATGTATGGCTAACTCTAATCTTCATATGATGAACCTATTTTGTGAACGAATATCGGGTATGAGTCCCTTGTTTGATTCTTTGAAGAATTGATGGTTTCAATGTGTTAAGTTTGGAAACTTCTGTTTCCATATTGTTCTAAGGTCCTACCATGTCACTATGCTACTTGAAAATGTAAATTATGATTATCGTGCTCTTTTCTTTATTATGTGTATGAATCGTTATATACTGGTTGTAGTTGATATGAAGGATGATTATATGAAACAGTTAAAGAGAGGAATGTAACACAAATGGTTGGATATGTCCAAGTGCCAAGAACTGTATAATAAATGATGTAAAAGGAATGTGTACCGAATAATTAAATTAATATGGTTATGTCCCAAAGTGAGATGGCTTAGCCGATCGGGCCAAGGTCGGACTTCATGCTGTTCACGTGGTGGTATTTGCATCAAAAATACGATATTGGTAATGTCTCATTGTTTCAAGTGAGATGGCTTAGCCGATCGGGCCGAGATCGGACTCTATGTGAAAACGACACGGTGGTATTATGAACTATGATGCTGATGATATCTCACTTGGGATGGCTTAGCCGGTCGGGAAGAGACCGGACTCCATGTAAAAGACACGGTGGTATTATGAAAATTGTGTCACTTGGTTTTAAAGGACTACTATTCAAAAGATGGAATAACGGATTAAGAAGCCATGGTGACTCTTGTTTGTGTTCCTCCTATTTCTGTGAAATGTTATTTGATGCCTCTACTTGCATTACTACATGTTTGTTGTTTGTTCTATCTAGAGTAGAGGTTGTTCATATATACTAGTACTATTCGATGGTACTAACGTCCCTTTTGCCGGGGGCGCTACATCTTCTTATGGATGTAGGTGGCTCTGTAGCTGGTAGCACTGATCGTCGGTAGTGGTTCCTTCTCCTCCTCCTTACAGCATTTCCGGTGAGCCCCAGTTCCTCTCGGGGCCGTGTATAAAATGTGTTTCTCTCCTTTTGTATATGTTGTTCTATTTTGAGGTATTGTCGGGGCCTTGTCGCCGACGGAACCATGTTCATCTTCTTTATCCTAGAGGCTCCGTAGACACTCATGTGGGTCATGTATGTTGTTGGGTGATTGTTTGGTTATCGTGTAACTGTAATCCCATCCCATAAAGATTGTAATTAATATGTATGTTTTGGAAGACCTAATATTTTTATATTGGTGTATAAGAAAGAATGGATAAATATTATGAACGTACGCTTTTGATTTATTTCCGGCTAACTCATGAACGATGTTATAACATAGTCACGGGGCGTAAATAAGACAGGTAGGAAAGGCTAAACATGGTTGCTTGACCGGGTTCACTCGATTAAGCGCCGGTCGCGTCCCCCAGGGTTGGGGAGTGAAAAAAGATGGTGCCTCCGAACTATGACATCTTTGTATAATGATATGCAAAATTGAGAGAGATCATTAGGCCATGACATGGTGTCTTCCGGCTATGAGGATGCTGCCTTTAGACTATGACGCCTTTGGACGGGTTGGCAATATTTCAGCCCATGAAATGCAAGAATATGATGTCGACAAGACAAGGCTTAGTCTTGTGAACTGGAGGGCAGAGCTTAGCCCGAAATAGGAGCAAAGTAGATAATACTGAGAGACAGCGCTTAGTGTCGGTGACAAGTAAATTAGAGGCAGATCTTAGCCTCATGAAGGTATGGAGATAGCTTAGTCTCATGCAAATGAAGGCAGAGATTAGCCTTATGCAGATGGAGGCACAGCTTAGCCTCATGAAAGATGTGGAGGTAGATCTTAACCTCATGCAAAGGAAGGAAGATATTAGCCTTATGCAAGAGAAGGCGGAGATTAGCCTTATGCAAGATGAAGGCAGAGATTAGCCTTATGCAGAGGGGAAGGCAGAGATTAGCCTTATGCAGATGGAGGAAGAGATTAGCCTTATGCAAGATGAAGGCAGATATTAGCCTTATGCAGAGGGAAGGCAAAGATTAGCCTTATGCAGAGGGAAGGTAGAGATTAGCCTTATGCAAGATGAAGGCAGAGATTAGCCTTATTCAGAGGGAAGGCAGAGATTATTCTCATGCAGGATGTGGACGTAGAGCTTAACTTCATGCAAAGGAAGGCAGAGATTAGCCTTATGAAAGGGAAGGCAGAGATTAGCCTTATGCAAATGAAGGTAGAGATTAGCCTTATGCAAAATGAAGGCAGAGATTAGCCTTATGCAGAGGGAAAGCGGAGATTAGCCTTATGCAGAGGGAAGGCAGAGATTAGCCTTTTGCAGGATGAAGGAAGAGATTAGCCTTATGCAGAGGGAAGGCAGAAATTAGCTTTATGCAGATGGAGGCAGAGATTAACCTCATGCAAAATGTGGGACAGAGCTTAGTCCCATGCAAATGAAGGCATATTTTAGCCTTATGCAGAAGAATAAATAGCAAATAGTAGCAAACTTTCTTAACTGTTGGCGGATTTCGACATTGCGATCGTTGTGAGAATTGTGACTATGAAGCATGTTTATTCTTTGTTCCTGCATCCAAAGAAAAATCGTGAGTTCTCTAGATGGGGAGGTTGATTCGTGTCCCTGCTTGACTTTTCTTGACTTGCTCGGCTTGGTCTGATGATCCTGTTTAAATCATCGGGGTAGCGTTTGCTGAACAGAGCTACTTTACAAGCAAGCATGCAAAATTTTGTAAAGACATAGTGAAAAATATATTTTAAGAAATTTAGATGAACCGATGATCGTGACAAAGTGCGAGACATTGCAGCCTCTCGTGCTATGGAATTTTGAGGGTCCTCCTCAAAATTCTGCCCCAGGTATATGAATCGACGTCTCGGACAGTTGCACATGTTGCGATCGGCTGAACTTGCTTCGGAATTTTGAGGGTCCTCCTCAAAATTCTGCCCCAGGTATATGAATCGACGTCTCGGACAGTTGCACATGTTGCGATCGGCTGAACTTGCTTCGGAATTTTGAGGGTCCTCCTCAAAATTCTGCCCCAGTTTCTAGTTGTGGGGAAAAATAAGATTTTATTGAATTGTGACCGAACCTATAGGGCTGCCTACGTATCCCCTCTAAAACGGAAATCAGGTCAGGCGTAGTTCAATTTACATTATTTGAGAAAAGCATAAATAATTACACATAGTATCGCTTGACTGAATCGGAATTGATTGGCTTTGGCTAGACTTCCCCGTCCATTTCTACAAGTATGAGAGCTCCTCCTGTCAGTACCCGGTGAACTATGTATGAACCTTTCCAGTTGGGAGAGAATTTCCCTTTGGCTTCATCTTGATGCGGAAAGAACTTTTCAACACCAGTTGCCCCGGTGTGAACTGTCTTGGCTTGACTCTTTTGTTGAAGGCTTTGGACATTCTGTTCTAATAAAGTTGTCCGTAACATACTGCATTCAATCTTTTCCCGTCTATTAGGGCCAGTTGATAAGAACGACTCTTTATCCATTCTGCATCTCTAAGCTCGGCTTCTTGAATGATTCTTAAGGAAGGAATCTCCACTTCGGCAGGAATAACAGCTTCGGTTCCATAAACCAATAAGTAAGGAATTTCCCCGGTTGATGTGCGGACTATGGTGCGGTATCCCAGTAAGGCAAATGATAGATTTTCGTGCCACTGTTTGTGTTATCATCTTTCTCAATATCTTCTTGATGTTCTTGTTGGCGGCTTCTACAGCTCCATTCATCTGAGGTCTATATGTTGAATAATTCTTGTGCTTGATCTTGAAAGTCTCGCACATGGCTTTCATCAGATAACTGTTGAGATTAGAGTCGTTGTCGGTGATTATTGATTCTGGAACTCCAAATCGACAAACAATATGGTCGCATACAATGTCTGCCACGACTTTCTTAGTCACTGCTTTGTGAGATGCTTCTTCGACCCATTTGGTGAAATAATCAATTGCTGCTAGGATGAACATGTGTCCATTTGAGGCGGTGGGCTCGATCGGTCCAATGAAATCTATTCCCCAGGCGGCAAACGACCATGGTGAGCTTGTTGCATTAAGCTCATTTGGGGGTACCTTTATCACATCCGCATGTACCTGATATTGATAGCATCTTCGAACATACTGGATGTAGTCCATTCCATGGTCATCCAGAAATAACTGGCTCGGGGTATCTTCTTTGCCAAGACAAAATCGTTAAAATGTGGGTCGCAGGTCCCAGCATGTATCTCTTCAAGTAATTTGGAGGTTTCCTTTGCATCGACACATCTCAAAAATCCTAAAACGCGGGTTCTCCTGTATAGGGGTTACTCCGCTGTGAAAGAAATTGTTGGACAATCTCCAAAGCGAGCGTTTTTTAGTATGATTTGCATGCTCTGGATACTCTCCATTCGTTAGGTATTCCTTGATGTTGTGGAACCATGGTTTTCCATCTGCTTCTTCTTTAACTTGGGCACAATATGCCGGCTGGCTATGGTCTTTTACTGGAATAGGATCAATGAAGTTCTTATCTGGATGTTGTATCATGGATGATAAAGTGGTCAGTGCATCGGCAAACTTGTTCTGAACTCTGGGGACATGACGAAATTCTGTCTTTGTGAACCTCTTTCTTAATTCCTTCACATGGTGCAGATACGGCAGTATCTTGGAGTTCTTTGTAGCCCATTCTCCCTGTACCTGGTGTATTAGCAAATCTGAGTCACCAATTACCAGCAGCTCTTTAATATTCATGTCAATGGCCATGTTGAGCCCTAGGATGTAGGCTTCATACTCTGCCATATTATTAGTGTAAGGAAATCTGAGTTTGGCAGATATCGGGTAATGTTGGCAAGTTTCCGACACCAAGACTGCTCCAATACCGACTCCTTTGAAATTGGTTGCTCCGTCGAAGAACATTCTCCAACCATCATAGGATTCTGCAATGTCTTCTCCTATGAATAACACTTCTTCATTGGGAAAATACGTTTTCAGGGGTTCGTATTCTCCACCAACAAGGTTCTCGGCAAGATGGTCTGCCAATGCTTGCCCCTTGACCGCTGTCTGAGTCACATAGACGATGTCAAACTCACTCAACAGGATTTGCCACTTAGCTAGCTTTCCAGTGGGCATGGGCTTTTCAAAGATGTACTTCAAAGGATCCATCCTTGAGATGAGGTATGTTGTGTAGGCACAGAAGTAGTGCCTCAGCTTCTGGGCTACCCAGATTAGAGCACAACAGGTACGTTACAGTAGAGAATAATGTGCCTCGTATGGAGTGAACTTCTTACTCAGATAATATATAGCCTGCTTTTTTATCCTTGTCTTGTCGTGCTGCCCTAGAACACAGCTAAAAGCTCCATCTAGCACTGCGAGGTAAAGTAGCAAGGGTCTACCTAGCTCTGGCGGCACCAAGACTGGTGGTGTTGAAAAGTACTACATAATTTTGTCGAAGGCCTTTTGACAATCCTTGGTCCATTTTGTCGCAGCATCTTTCTTTAACATCTTGAAGATTGGTTCACATATGACCGTGAACTGGGCTATGAACCGGCTGATGTAGTTAAGGCGTCCCACAAAACTCATTACATTTTTCTTGTTCTTTGGCGGTGGTAACTCTTGTATGGATTTGAACTTTGATGGATCCAATTCTATCCCTCGGCGGCTGACGATGAACCCAAGCAATTTTCCAGCAGGAACCCCGAATGCACACTTTGCGGGGTTTAATTTCAGGTTGTATTTACGCAATCTGTTGAAGAACTTCCTCAGATCTACTATATGGTCGGTGGCTTTCTTGGACTTAATGATGACATCGTCCACATATACCTTGATCTCCTTATGTATCATGTCATGGAAGATAGTAGTCATAGCTCTCATGTAAGTGGCACCAGCATTCTTTAGGCTGAATGGCATCATCTTGTAGCAGTATACTCCCCACGGCGTAATGAAGGATGTTTTTTCAGCGTCTTTTTCGTCCATCCACATCTGATGGTAACCAGCAAAACAATCCATGAACGACTGAAGTTCATGCTTGGCACAATTGTCAATCAGGATGTGTATGTTTGGAAGGGGAAAATCATCCTTTGGACTGGCCCGGTTGAGATCCCGGTAGTCGACACAAACCCTAACCTTTCCGTCCTTCTTAGGCACTAGCACGATGTTGGCTAACCATGTTGGATATTCAACCACCCTGAGGACCTTGGCGTTGATTTTCTTGGTAACCTTCTCTTTGATTTTCAGACACATATCAGGCTTGAACTTCCGGAGTTTCTGCTTCACCGGCGGGCACATTGGATTGGTCGGCAACTTGTGAGCCACAATGGATGTACTTAGACTAGTCATGTCATCGTACGACCATGCAAATATGTCTGCCTACTCTTTCAAGAATTGTGTGTATTCTTCTTTCTCTTATGGAGACAAATGGATGCTGATGCGAGTTTCTTTGACGGTCTTTGAATTTCCCAGGTTGACTACCTCAGTTTCGTCCAGATTGGACTTAGTTCTGTTCTCAAAATCCTCTACTTCTCTGACAATTTCATCAGGTACGACATCCTCTTCTTCTGAATAAATGTCCTTTTGTTGCGTTGCCTCACTGCTTGTCACGGTCATTGGTTCATCAAGACGGGAAATAGTAATGCTATATAGATAAAAGTAATGAGAGAAAATGATAATAATAAATTCTGATTCATTAAAACCTAAAAGCAATTTTTGATAATTTAAACAAATGGTTTTGGAACATTGGGGATTTTAATTGAAAACAGCAATGCGAAAGGAAATCATTAGCAAAAATTAAATAAGTAATGCTTGTTCAGCCTTGCTACCGCGGGACTCGTCAGGACCTGGATGGTCTGACAGTCCAATTCTTGAGGAATGATCCCTTACTCACAACTTGTATGGTAGGGCCTTCCTCCTCCTCCTCCTCAACAACAACGCAACAGTCCATGTCTTCATCTTCCAGGAATAGATTCTTCAAGGCTGCTAGTGCTTCTTCTTCTTCTAACCCCCATATGATGTCATCTTATTGAAAGGTCCGCTCCAAATGTGGTATAGGTTGTTCCAATGGATAGTAGGGACCGCGTCATGGTGGCGACTAGTTTTTGTACTCTTTCCAAGTGTACTTGTATCCCAGACCAAAAGTGGTGTCGTGGTGCTTCAACTGTATCGGTTTGGAAATCCCTTGAAGATTCTTGTCGAGCCCTTTGCCATGCTCGTACCTGCCCCAGTTCAATATGCTTTCGATTTTACTGTCCCACCACTTGTTCTTGTCTATTGCGTTGACCCGTTCGATGTGGTGGTAGGTTTCTCCACCCAGCCTTCTCCTACTCTCAACTACCGGGATGGTCTGACGGTTGTAGATAGGGTTGCTTCTGTCTCTGTCAATGATTACCTCCTGGTGGTTCCATTCAAATTTCACTACCTGTTGCAATGTTGATGCTACAGCCCCAGCGGCTTGTATCCATGGTCGTCCTAATAACCGATTATAGGACGCGGATATATCTATCACCTGAAATTCAACCTCGAACCAGGTAGGTCCCATCCGTATACAAAGACTGATTTCTCCAATGGTGTCCCTCTGAGAAACGTCGAAAGCCTTCACATTCATGGACCCTTCTCTTATCTCGTACAATCCTTTGCCCAATCTTTTGAGTGTTGTCAATGGTCAAATGTTGAGGTTGGATCCTCCGTCGATTATAACCCTGGTAATAAAATAATCTTCACATTGCACAGTGATGTTTAGTGCCTTGTTGTGACTTAGCCCTTCGGGTGACAGCTCATCCTCGTGGAAAGTGATCTTATGACTTTCCAGCACCTGTCCTACCATGTTGGCCATTTCTCCACTGGTGATGTTATTAGGCACATATGCTTCATTCAACACTTTCATCAAAGCATTCATGTGCGCCTCTGAGTTCTGTAGCAATGACAGGATGGATATTTGGGCTTGAGTCTTGTTCAGCTAATCTATGACTGAATATTCTTTGGCTTGCACATTTCTCCAAAGATCATCTGGACATGTTTTAACGATAGGCGGCCTGTTGGAAGCATATTTGCTAGACTCTGCGAAGTATTCAGGTGTATACACCCTGCCGGTCCTGGTCATCCCCTGTGCAGCACCAGCTTCTTCTATCTTGACCATACCTTTCCTTCTTGCCTCGGCTACGTAGTCCCAAGGTACAGCATTAGTGTTGAAAAGCGGCGGGGTTGACACTGTCACTGTAATTGGTGTGGCTACCTCCACTTCAAACGGGACAGGTGTCGTGGTAGGTGGCATTATTTCTACCTCAACCTTTAGGTGGACTGGGAGGGGGAGAAGGTGGAGGGCCCCTGGATCTTGTGTGATATGATGATGATGCTATAATGAACGAACCAACCTTTAGGGAGGGGAATAATCAAAAGGAAAGAAAACAAAAACAAAAGGTAGCCAAGTCAGTGAGGACCATGAGAAAATATTGCAGTATTTAAACACATATTGCAGGAATATAAAAGCGTGTCCTAATTTAGGAGCCTCGTTTTGCCTGAGGTAGGCTTAGCGACAAGTTGATTTGGAGAACTTAGATGCCCAAAATGCCTCATTTCATTAATATAAATAGACGAATCCAAAACGTCACTAAAATAATAAGCAGGAAATAAAGTCACTAATGGCACTTGGCCTTATTACATTGATAAAAGCAAAAAGGAAAACCTATCCTACTTGGTCCCAGAAGGACCTTACCCAGATTCGACATCTTTTATCCCATCGAACGAATTCCCTAGCTCGCGCAGTCCCAGCAGCAGGTACGCTCTGTCCAGGTGTCCTCCTTCATTTCCTTCAGCTTTCTGACAGTCTTCGACCCTCTTGATGATCTTACCTTCCAGCTCTACTATGCCTCGTTCAAGTATTCCAATTTCTTGTTGGAACGGATAGCCATGTCTCTCCATTCTTCGATCAACCTTTTTTTGGCTTCATGTATTTCCCGGTGCTCATTTTCGGAATCATGGACCCTTTTACGCAGTCGGTTGTACTTGACCTGAGTCTTTGCATCTTCGTCTATGATCCTATTACCTCGGCTAATTCCTGGCCTCACCGCCCCATATAAGTCGTCTTCCAACTATGATGGATAATAAGGTGCACACCCAGCATGGTATTTGGTCGGTTCAACTGTATTCTTTTCCAAGATGATTTTCCAGTGCCAAATGTGTTGGGCTTGGCACTTGTAGGGAACATCATTATCCTTGAAGTCAGCTCGGAAATGGCTCATCTTATCAACCTTTGGCACAACTTGCTTTCTGCCTGCTTGTCTCATTACTCGGAGAGGAACGTAAGGATATATACCTCTCAACCCAATCAGTACCATGTATGGTGTATCCCTGGACCTGATGATGAATTCGTATGTCTGGAACCACTCGAACATCCACTGTACCTGCTCCTCAATTAGGTTATCAAAGAACTCTACCCACTCCTTGGCAGACTCCGGCTGAGCAAATCTGTCGGGAATATATGTCATTTGCTTGGGGTGGTGGAAAGCAATGTGGTCATTCCATGCCCTTCACGGAAGTTCTTGGTGGTATTTCCCCTTTTGGAGATGTTCTAAGAGCCACAGTTGCAGTAACAGATTGCAACCCTCGAAATGCCTAGCTCCTCTTTGACAATGTTCCAAGGCTCGGTAAATGTCAGATATGATCATAAGGACAATGCTGAAGTCTTGCCCGTCAATCCCCTCCATCAAGGCCTTGGTTACCATGGCTAACCTAGTGTGAATCCTTTCCTTCTTTGTTGGAAACACGATCAATCCCAGAAACCAAACAATGAATACAAATACTCTGCGGTGGATATGACCCAGAGATGTGATGGCAAACTCGTCGTGATAGGTACGGTATGATTTGTTGTGGCCGTAACTTTCATACAAGTACTCGAAGGGTATGTATGACTATTTCAAACACTCTAATTCAGCATTCTTCTTTAACCTCATCTTTTTCAGAAAGCTTTTTCCTGTGCGATTCTCAGGCACCAACAACCCAGGAGTTTCCCAAACTAACCCATCTAGTCCTCTTATCTCTTCTAATAGCGGTGTCATTTCAATATCCCAAAGCGGAATACAGCTCTTTCACTATCCCAAAATAAGATGGCGGCTTCAATCAGCATGTTATTAGGTTGGATGTCTAGGAGAGACGGTAGATTGCCTAGGTATTTCTTGACGTGTTTCTTGTCACTGGAGTGAAGATCCTCCCACCAGTTGAGAAGCATTGGAGGGATATTACTAACCATACCAAATCTGGGGACCTCGTGCCTCACATTTCTACAAGACAAAAATAGTTAGGCCCTTACCCTCGCCAGACTCGACTATTTATACACTTATGATTAGCATACAAGAATTTAGTTCTCAAAATAAATGCACAGAACGTGATTGCGTCCGTTGGGATTATGAAAACACCGGTGGACTTTGGACAAGGCTATCTTAAAGGGTTATTGTGCGGATGACACATTAACCCGTCTAGGTTTGACCATGATGCATGCACATTATAACAGAGTAAGGTTTCTGTGGGGTTTTAGACTGGTACCCTTGAGCGGACAACTCAAGGGGGAAGGCATGGAACCATCGATCGACTGGTTTTACCGCAAATAAGCCTTTCCGAATTTAGGGGTGATATAAATAGGAAGAGCGCAACCACTCATCAAGCGTTGCTATAGGATTCGTATAGTCACGAGTGGAAAATGATGTTGAGCATGATTATGCAGCAATAAAAGCATGTTGTCATGTTATTGCACGTTATGAAAGTGGTAAATACAGCAGTTACAATTTAAAGCGATTACAAAGGGAAACAAAGAAAACATGTCAGTTTTGTTCTTTGGAAAATAAATACTTGGAAGAAATAGACAATTAAGTTGCACAAGAGAAAAGGGAAAGGGTGCATATTATAGCAAAGTAAAGACAAATTCACAAAGCAATTTGAAATGGTAAAAGCCTAAACTCCCCAGCAGAGTCGCCAAGCTATCGCGCCCCCTTGTTCCTCTCCTTTCGGATCAGTCAGGGTTTTTGACATTATTGGGATAACTCATTTCCTTTTGGGATAAGGGATGTGAATGATTTGAAGAGTCTCCACCTAACAAATTAAGGTGTGTTAGGGTACCTATTAAGGGTTACAATAACACTCATTGAATAACCAGACATTAGGTAAGGGCTTGAAATTACTCCAAGGGGAAGGTGTTAGGCACCCCTCAAAGTCCACAACTGTGGTTCCCGGCCAAACAAACTTTGTGAATTTAACAAGTAGCAAATAGGAAGTCAAAGTATACACATGTAAAATAAATAGTGGTTTGAAAAGATTCATAGTCTAAGCACACATATGTAACGAATAGGGGAGTCCTAAGTTGTTTATCCTATAGGATCGCATCAATGCAATGCCCGGTACTCACTCCTCAATGAAGGGCTACATATGGCATTAGCGCACCAGTCATCATATCCATATCTACCTTTTACCCCACCCCTTAACGGTTATTAAGCGAGTTTATTTAACGAACTCTAAGTGTGCTGTTACCCGTCCCTTCTTAATGGTCCTGGAGGAATTTAAGATCTCTAAATATAGGCAGTTCTAGACAAAACCCCTAAGGTTAAAAGGATAAAATTCTAAGCGACATGCAAGAACAAATAGGATTGCTCAGATAAATGTTGGAAAACAGTTATGAGGCTCAGATTTACCTCCACAATTAATGCACATAAGCATCACGTCTCAAACACAAACAAGAGGCAGTTTTATTAGACGGGATCCTAAGACAGGATGTCTAGGTGAATGTCAATGCACATAGATATACAACTTTGTTTTATAAACTCAGAAGCATGGCCCTAATCTCTAAGTGGTAGGCATAACCATAAATTAGGGATATGTTGTACGTTATAGCAGTAAACATGAAAGCCCTAAAGACATGATATCTAATGCATGCTTGGCATGGTTTGAATGAACATGTTGGTCCTAAGCATGGATTCTAAGGGAGATATAGGGAATGTAAAGCCTAAGACATGTTTCTACCCCATGATAGGGTATATAGTTACCCTCCCCATTTCACTAGCCAACCCCAATATCTGTTTACAATAATTATTACAAACTAGCTGAATAAATTACATAAATAGATTAAGTAAAAGAAGAAGTTAAACTATAGGGAGCCTGAAGCAGGCCCAAGTCTACCAAACTTTCCATAGCCTCAAATGCCAAAGTGATAGCCTTTCTCATGTCCGGGTGTGTCAGAGTTCCCTAAGAACCTCAAGGATCTCGGGCAGTGCTCACACCCAGATTTCATAACCAGAATTGAGTAAGTGCAATGTGGAAGAGCTAGCCCCAGTACAACAGAGTCCAGAGGGATCTCACACGGATCCCAAAGCAGTCACACACTGGAGGGGCAGAACATAAGGACCTAAGAGTAGAGTGAGAGTGCTTGACATAGTTTTGAAAAAGCTTTGGTATAAAACAATATTGAAAAGACTCAGTTGAAGTTTATATAATTATGAAGTTATTTAATAGTAAAATAATTTGAACAAGAGTAGGGTAATTAAACAAACTGTAGATCAACTACATAACACAACATGTTCAGCAACACTCAAACAACGGTCCTTCACACAGGGGTAAGGGGAGTTGGGGACAGATATAGCACCCAAGGTGAGCACGTAACAAGCATGAGCATAGAAGTCTCAAGGAATAGTAGACAATAGGTCATGGGTTCTAGAATTGCTAATTAAGGACATGGTTGCATAGAATCAGAAGGGCTTAGGGACTTGTGGGGTTAGAGATAACTAATGATGTAAACATAGTATAGGATTATGAATTTCAGAACAAACAATAGAAGACACAGTGGTATCAAACATAATTAAGCATTTAATCAGAATAGTTCTGAACAACAATTTTTTTATAGAACAGGTTTGTATCAGATCGGGTTAAACATAGAATTAGGGGGTGTATAGGGTTAGGAGATAACTGAATAATAAACAATAAATTCATAGAAGGACTAAGCATGATCAAGTACGATTGAGCATGGTATCAAAACAACTTAAGGCCATAATTGTTCTGCACAACAGGTGCATACCAGAACTAAGAAACATATAGGCAAGCATTTAAAGACAGAGCAAAATCACATTGAGGTAGACTTCAAAGGAAGTAAACATGTTCATAAATAGGCTGACCCTAAAAGGGTTAGAACATAACTAGTATACTAAGTAAAACAAGTTAAACACATGTTGAGAAGCAAAAAATAGAAAGAAAAAGATTAGTAAAATGATAAACTAAAGCAGTAGAAGAAATACATTGATTTGGAACTTGAATTTAAAATCAGAACATACCAGTAAGGAGATTAGACACAAAGTGCAGAGCAATAGAGTGCAATAATTAGCCTTTGCTTGCAGCTGGCTAAATTAAGTGACAATGGCAAGTTACTAGAGCAGAAAGTTTAAGTATGTGAGAGAGAATTGTGAACTAATGTGAGTCTGTGTGTCTATCAGACTTGTTCATGAGAGTAGAAGAGAGCAATATATATAGTAGTTTGAAAGCTAGGTAAATAAGGTAAGAACTAAATTTCTTTAGGGATTATAGGGCTCGGAATCAATTAGAGTAAAATCAGTACAAGTCTTGCTTAATTAAGGGAATCAGTTCAAACGGTAAAGAGCAGGTAACAAGTAAGGAAAGAAATCATGTATAGCTGGAGCATAACAAATAAGGAATAATTCAAATGCAGTAGGTACAGAGTAAGCAATTAGGGCTAGATAAATAAGATTCTAATTAAGGAAAAAACATAGGAATCAATTAACAGTATAGTCAACCACATAATAAGGCAAGAAAATAATTTAAAGGTCGGAAATCAGAAAGGATATTAACACGGGAAGTTAAGGATTCAATGAATCGAAAATTGTACTAATATTAAGGGAAACAGTATAGGCTTCGATGAATAAACAGATAGACAGAGTGTAAGAAAACAGAACCAAATCAAAAACCCTGATAAAACAGTATTAGGGTAAAAATCAGAAATAACTTTAATCGATCAAGGCATGCTCATGATAATCGAACACACACATAGCAGAATTGAAAAGCAACGATGAACTCAGGAATTATAACAGTGTTAAAACTAGGGTTTTAACATAACAAATTAAGATTAAAAAGCAACTTAATAAAAATTCGTTTAAACATATGAGAATCAAAGAACAATCTTAAAAGACCAGAAATATATTTTGAAGAAAGGTTCCAGAAACCCTAATGGGAAAATAAAGCGTTGCTTTGAGTAATCGAAAGGTTTTTTCACAAATCAAACGAAAATAGCTCAGAAATAGAGAGACAGACTTAGAAACCCATAGGTCTAGCCGGAAAAGAGAAAGATCTTACTTAATCGGGCCATGGTGGCTTGAGAATGGTGAGCACATGCCCAGGGGGTAAGTGAACGACCACTGGTCCCTTGAGGGCCTTAGAGATGGCATGAATCCAGTCATGGAAGAGCCATTGAGGCTAGGGGTGGTGGTGAGAACCACAATCAATACCGGCGAGCAAGCAGCCGGTGAGTGGAAGCCATGGTTAGGCAGAGGGAGTTTGAGAGAATGAGAGGAATGGGACGGCGGGTGAGTGATGAGAGAAATAAGAGGTGTTTGGGGGTATAGGTTAGGTTAATTAAGGTAAGGTTAAATCCGGGCCATTGATCAAAATTGATCAACGACCAAGATCTAACCACAGCTAGGTCGGGTAAATTAGGAATTGGGCTTGGGGTTTGGGCTGGTTTAATAGGGGTTGGTTAATTGATTTAGGCTAAAATTGAAATATGAATGGGCTATTTGTTAAATACCAAAATAGTTTAATTAAAATAATTTTATAAAATAATTACTAATTATAAAAATGAATCCTTTGCATAAAAAACTAACTTTAAAATGGTTACTTGGTATTTAAAATATAAAGGACTGATTTCTGGTAAAAGAATAGCACAAAATTATATGCATGGGCTATGATTGCAAAGTTATTGCAATTATAACCAAAAGGTGTCAAATTGGCTATTAATGGAATAATTTGGCCTTAATACGACCACTAAATCAAGAAATGCTTTTGAAATCATTTGTGATGCAATTTTATAGTTATTTATTGGAAATAAAATACTGGTTCAAATTACTGAAATTGTAGAAAGAATTATGGGAAAATACCAATTGATATCAATGCATGATTTTGAAGGTATGTATGCAATTTAAAATATTTTTTGAGAAAAATTGGGTATCAACAGCGGGTGCGGACCCCACTTGGCATTTGCGAAGCACCAGCACTAGTTATCATCCTCAACACTAAAATGGACATAACTCCCTCATACGATGTCCAAATTCGACGATTCTATATGCTATGGTTCCGCAATTGCGATACAAATCTAATGCTTCAACAAAAACATAATTTAGAGCTCATTTGAATAATGTGGTACTATTTATGCTTCAATAAATGACGTCAAAACATCAAATATGAGCGCAACACAACCCAATCATATCTGAAATTCATCTGAGCCCCTCGAGACCCTGTCCGAACATACAAATAAGTCCCAAAACATAACCCTGACCTGCTCGAGGTCTCAAATCCCACATAACAATATCAAAACTACGAACCGCACCTCAAATCAAGATTAATGAACAATTTCAAATTTCGAAATTCCAAACTTACGCTGAACACGTCTATAAAAGTCGGCATCACCTCAAATTTTGCACACAAATTTGAAATGATATAATGAACCTTTTTCAACTCCTGGACAACAATCCAAACTCGACAACATCGAAGACAACTCTCGGTCAAACCTATGAACTTTTCAAACCTTAAAATTGTCAACCTTCATCAATTAGCCAAAACCTTCTATAAATATCCAAATGCAAATTTGGGCATACGCCCAAGTCCAAAATCACCATCCAGGCCTAACTGAACCATCAAAACCTTGATCTGAGATCAAACACATAAAAGTCTAACTTGGTCAACTCTTCTAACTTAAAACTTCTAAAATGAGAGTCATTCTTTCAAATCAATCCAAACCACTCAAAAGGCAAAATTGAAGATACACGCAAGTCATAATACATCCTATGAAGCTACTCAAGACATCAAACCACCAAACAAAATACAAATGCTCAAAATGACTGGTCGGATCGTTACTTATGACTACGTGATGAATCTTAATCTTGATTAGAAGCCACACTAGAGTTATAACTTGTTGCTTTGGATATGATGGGCTTCTTTCACCGTGTTGGGCTTTTTATTTAGCCATAGTCTTATAATTTTCTTACTTGATTTATAACTTATTGATTTTTGGCTTTTTTTGCTCTTGTTGATGTCACGGTCGGACTTAAAATGCTAAAAAAACAGATTGTTTTATGAAAATTGAAACACATGGTTAGCCATAGCTATTTCTTATTCATGTAAATATTCATCCATATTTTGTTATTATTATTATTATTATTATTATTATTATTATTACTATTATTGTTATTGTCATTATCATCATCATCATCATCATCGTCGTCGTCATCATTATTATTATTATTACCCAAAACAACAACCCAATGAAATTGTCACGACCCAAAACCCATAATAGGTCACGATGGAACCTCACAACGCCTTTAGGAAAGACCACAAGTGATAATATAATTTAATTACCTTTTTTTAATATTTTAAAAAAAACATTTTCCTTTTTAAAGAACAAAATAAGAAACACCTCATGCAACCGTACATACTCTTTTCTAAACAAAATACTAGTGTAATAAATACATCTACTATAATGACAGTAATGATAAGTAAAACACTATACAAATGCTAAAAGTCCTCAAAACCCGGTGCCACAAGTGCATGAGCAATCTAGAGAATATACAAAACTACTACCACTACTATCTGAAAGGTAATAGACAGAAATAATAAACAAGGTAGAGGGAGACTCAGGTGCTGCGGATTCGTAGCAAGCCAAGAAGCTCACCACTAAGTATCCGTAGAAAATCGGCTACGCGCCAACGTGACCACTGGTAGTACCTATCTCAGTACCTGCACATTCAATGTAGAAATGTAACGTGAGTGCGAAAAAAAATGTGTACCCAGTATGTATCTAGTCTAACATCGAAGAAAAAGTGACGAGAAGTCAACACGACACTTACTAAAGGTCAAATAGTAATAGAAAGACATGGTTAGTGTACAACAGATAGAAAAAAAGAAAATAAAAGTACTACAGTAATTCCACACATGGGTCTACATCAAATCACTAAACATGTCATAACCGGCCTTGAAGGCTCTAACTCAACTGTTACCAATCCAAACCCAATAGCAATAATTAAGCACGAAGATGCCAAGGCGAGCGGTCTGATCCTATAGGAATAGTGGTACTCCGTACTACCAAGGCTAACAACCCGATCCTATAAGAATAGTGTTACCAACATGTCGAGGCAAACGACTCGATCTCATCAGAGTGGTGTTACTATACTGCCGAGGCGAACAACCCGATCGCATAAAATTAATTTATTTCACTGCCGAGGTGAACGACCCGATCCCATAAGAGTAGAGGAGTTTACCTCACTCGCGTAAACACATGCGAGACGAGAAGACATGGATCTATAGTTTATAAAATGTTTCCAAAATTTTCCAAAGTAAGAAGCTAAGTCGGTATCTTTATTTAAATCCTCCTTTCAGTCATAATCAAGATGATTAATACATAGGATAGGCATAAATAACACAATCAAAGGCATGTTGTGAATCTAAATCTACCAGGACATATAATGAATATAGCTACATATGGACTCTCATTACCTTGTGCATATGTAACTTCCCGCAACAAATAGCACACAAAAATTAATACACCTGAACGGGATAAGTTCCCTCTCACAAGGTAAGGCAAGAGACTTACCTCAATTTCAAGCCCTCAATCCGGCTTTTCAACCTCACTAAAACTCCTCAAACGGCGTTGAGGACTCCGAAACTAACCAAAAGTCGTGTAAACTAATAAACATATGCTCAAAAGTTCATAATTTAGCTATTAGAGTAATTACCCGATACAATTTGGAAGATTACTAAAATTCACCCCCAATCCTACGTGCCCGAATTACGGAAATTTTGAATATAAATGTTACCCATGACCTCACGAACTTAAATATATAATTTACTCTCAATTACCTAATCAATTTTGTGGTCAAATCTTACCTATTGATGTTGATGAAAATCCTCCCACAAAATGCCCTCAAAATCTCCCAAGACCAAGTGAAAAATGAGGGAAAAGAGGCTAAGTCTTGTATTAAAACTCAAGTCTGCCTAGTTGACCCTTCTTCACGATCGCGGAAGAAGCCTCGCAATAGTTAGCCCAGGACATGAAGAACTTCTTCGCGAACGCAAGGGAAGCCTCGCGATCGCGAAGGCTTTCCCAGTCTGAGCTTTGCGAATGCGGTCATCCCTCCACGAACGCAAAGAGGAAAGGTGATTGACCCACCCTAGGCCCTTTATCCTATGCGAATGCAGGCCCTTATACGTGAACGTGATGGCTACCAGTCCCAGACATTCACGAACGTGGACCCATGATCACGAACGCGAAGGGAAAATGCCTGGCCCCCAATTCATTCTCCGCAAACGCGACTCCACCTCCGTGTTCGCGAAGAAGGAAACCAGAACCAACAACATCAGATTTTCAGACTTCACTCCAGGTGGTCCAAAATTCACTCGAGCAACCCAGGTCCCCGACCAATCGCACCAACAAGTCCATAAATATAATACAGACCTGATCGGACCCTTTAAACACGTAAAATAACATTAAAATCAAGAATCGTACCCCAAAACCAACTTAAATCAACATATGAACTTCAAACTTTTCAGTTAGCTCCGAACGCGTCGAATCATACTTAGACTACTCGGAATGATACCAAATTTTGCATACAAGTCATAATAACCATAAGCAACTATAAATACATACCTAGAATCATTAGGTTAGGGTTATTCGAGATAAGAGTTAGTTTAATTAATTTTAGGATAGATGATTAATGTGATGATCTGATAGGTCATTTTGAGTACTATCCTTTATTTCCATATTTCGAGACCTCTCATAGTTTTATTTGAAATTTATTTATTTGCGTGCATGGTCCATATGATTTTTCGGAAAGCTTTTACATAAAATTTTGAAGAAAAAGTTGTTTTTAAATTAAAATAAGGCTAGAGTTGACCACGGTAAATGTTTTTGGTAAACGACCTCGAATCGGTGTTTTGACAATTCCAATAGGTTTGTATGATATTTTTGGACTTAAACGTACGTTTGGTTGGGGTCTCGGGTGACCAAAGTGCATTTTGGCGTATTATGTGAAGGATTGTGAAAAATGAGTTTTAAAGTTGAAATCTTAAGTTTTGATGATTGATTCGTGATTTTTTATTTTGTTTTGATGATTTGAAGTAGCAAGCGAGTTGTTATGATTTTATTACACATTTTTATATATTAGGATTGGGGCCCGGCGGGCTTCAGTGAGATTTGGATTGATTTCAGACCATATTTGGACTTGTTGAGTTGCTAGTTTTCTACTGGTGTATCAGTCATTCGCGATCGTGAAGCAACTACAGCCCAACCTCTCTATAACAGCATCGTTTATTCAAAATATTTTTGGATGTTATAGAGAAATGATGTTATAGAGAACATATATTATAACATAACATAAAAAATTAGTTCCGAAAAAGCTTGGCTTTTATAGTGAAGTGTTGTTATATAGGATGCAGTTATAGAGAGGTCTGACTGTACTGCAACTGTGAAGGGGAAATTTGGGGATGGGGCTAGATACGCTACACGAACGCTAGAGGTAGGTTGCGAACGTGAAGGTTTGGACGGACTTCCCTTCGCGAACGCCTAGGTGTGGGATGGCTAGGTAAGGCAGGTGGGGTTCTTCATCGCGAATGTGACCTACTGGTGATGTACGCAGAGACTTGGCTGGGGAATGCCTTCACAAACACTGTTTGGACCTCGTGAACACGAAGGCCAACTGGCATGTGTGCTTCACGAATGCGACATGTGCTCTGCGAACGCGAAGAGCACCTGACGCCAAGTTAAATAAAAGATGAAAAATGGGATTCCATTATCTTACACCATTTTTGAAACCTAGAGTTCGGACTAGAGAGATGTTTGAAGATATTTTAATCCCAACTTCATCGGTTAGTACATTTCAAATAATTTTGATGTATTTTTATGATCACCCATTAATTGTTAACCTTAAATTTTGTGATTTCAAAATAGAAATTGGAGGTTTTGGGTAGAATTAAGAAAATTGATAAAATTGAGATTTGGACCTCGAATTGAGATCGTCTTTTGAATCAAATCACATAACCGGGCTCGGCGGTGAATGGATAATCGAAATTTGGTCCAAAACTCATATTTAGGAAAGCGAGTCAGAGGTTAACTTTTGTTGACTTTTTAAATTTTATTAAAGATTGAATCTTTTCACTCGTGGGCAGCTTTTAAAGCTTGTTTTGAATTGTTTGAACTATACTTGGCTAGATTTAATTGGTTTGGAGGCTTATTCTAAAGGAAAAGCTGTGGTTGATCATTGATTTGGTTGCGGAAAGAGGTAAGTCTTGTGGTTAATCTTGACTTGAGGGAATTAGAACTTGATTAGTCTTTTTGATACTTGATTTATGTGTGTGGACGATGTATGTACAAGGTGACGAGTGTATATATATTTTCATGGTTTAAGCATGCGGGGAGGGCTACTTAATTGTTTGCTTTCCCTTTTGTTTCATGCCTTCATTTGTTCCATATTACCACGTGTTAAATGCTCTAGTTGTTACTTGCCTTACTTGTTAAGTTCATGTTTGTATTAATTACATGCCTTAATTTGCTATATGTTTTCATGAATCTGTATCTTTATGTTATTGATTGTCTTTACTTACCTTATATTTTGTATGTTGTTAGATAGCCACTTTTATCCGTTTTATGTCTTTATTTGTTTGATTTCTTTAGTGTATTTCATGGTGATATACGTCGTATTTGGTTGTAGCTTGGTACTTAAATGTTATATATATTTGAGATCGGGTTGCACGCTGCAACACATATTGGTATTATTGATTGGGATCGGGTTGCACGCCGCAACGGATATTGGTATTATTATTTTGGATCGGGTTGCACGCCGCAACGGATATTGGTATTATTGTTGGGATCGAGTTATGCGCCGCAACAAAGAAGATCTATTGTATGTTCTTAACTTTTAATTTCGTATCCGTGTTGTATTGAGAAATTGAGTATAGATGTTATTCTGGGGCCCTCTGTTATGTATTTATTGTTCCAGTTTATATGTGAACTATTGTTTCCTTTTATTACTTTTACTTATACTCGTATAGGTTTATTGTGAGTGCCTTCATATATCTATTTACCGTGAAAATGGTAATTACAATTATATTTAGTTAAGTGGTTCTAAAAATACGTGATTTATCTTAATACCATTTATAGAACAATTGTAGCTAAGTGGGTTAAGGAAGAGTATAACGAAAGCAGTTAGAAAGCTAAAAAAGCAAACCAGAGCGCCTTAGGTCGAATGCTCGATGTAGACCTCGAGGATCTTTGAGACCGAGGTTCGGGGCCTGGGTCGGAAGATTGATGGAGCTATAACAGATTTGTGGGCCTTGGGATACGCTATTTATGATAAATGATAAGCTATAAATTTAGAAAAAGTAATGGAAAACAGTAAATGTGAGTAAATGAGCTAGTAAATAGAAATAGAGAATGTTTTGATATTAAAGAAGAGAATGTTCTTGTGCCTTATATTCAATATATTGTGTCCCCCGCATAAAATGACAAACGTCCCATTTATATAAGAGGGGGAGTTCCAACATAGTACACAAGCATTTATTAAAGAGATTTGCAATTGATACTACCATTTAATGTTTGAGTACGGATATGTACTTTTATTCGAGAGTCATTTGTCTTGGTCCTTGCGCCGCTTCCCAACGCCGATTCTGAGTCCGTACCCCCTCGAGCTCACCGTGATGAAGACCCGAGGTCAAACCACAGATCGTGCCTTGAGTTTTGTATCATACAACTGTCTGATTCTGTACCATATGTGATGTCAGCTGGCTGGACAGTCTACTCTATGCGGGGTATTGGCTGCTCCAATGGGTAATAGGGGCCGCGCCATGGTGGCGACCAGTCCCTGAACTCCTTCCAAGTGTACTCGTACCCTAGACCAAAAGTAGTATCGTGCTTCTTGAGTGTTATTGGCTTTGTTATTCCTTGAAGATGCTTACCGAGCCCTTTACCCGGCTCGTACCGTTGCCAGTTCAATATTCTTTCGGTCTTACTGCCCCACCACTTGTCTTTGTCAATGGCGTTAACACTATCTATGTTGTGATAGATTTCTCTGCCCAACTTCCGCCTTCCATCGATGACCGAAAAGGTCTGGCGACCGTAGATATGGTTGCTACCGTCGCCATGAATGATTACCTCTTGATGATTCGATTCAAACTCCACAGCTCGATGTAGGGTTGATGCCACGGCCCCAGCAGCGTGGATCCAAAGTCGCCCCAACAGTAAATTGTAGGATGCGGGCACATCTATTACTTGGAAATCTACATCGAACCAAGTTGGTCCATCTGTAAGCATAAGGTGATTTCTCCCATGGTGGACCTCTGTGAACCATCAAAGGCTTTTAGATTGATCTCTCCTTCCTTTATCTCATGTAGACTCTTGCCCAATCTCTTGACTGTGACCAGCGGACAAATGTTGAGGCTGGAACCCCCATCAATTAGGATCCTTGTGATGAAGTGATCCTCACATTGTATGGTGATGTGTAGTGCTCTATTATGCCCTAGCCCTTCGGGCGGTAGCTCATCTTTATGGAAAGTGATCTTGTGACTTTCCAGTATCTGGCCCACCATGTTGGCCATTTCCCCACTGGTGATTTTGTCTTGCACGTATGCTTTACTCAGCACCCTTAGCAAAGCACTCCTGTGAGTTTCAGAATTTTGTAACAGGGAGAGGATGGATATCTGAGTTGGCGTTTTGTTCAACTAGTCGAGGATTGAGTATTCCTTGGCTTGTATCTTTCTCCACTGATCGTCTGAACCTGTTTCCGCAACACATATAAAATCTACCCTCCCGATTTAGCCGTATACAGATAGTCCCCGCGTTTCTTAGAGTAGAACGATAAGAAACGTTCTTCAATGTTCTTTCCTTTGATATTTCCATCGTTGGGCCAGCTTACCAGAGAATTTAATGATCTCCCTCAAAAGCCTGTGCGAGGCCGTTGTCAGCGCGATCCTCGAGAAGACCCACGATCCGCTAATGATTCAATCCTTCCTTTTTCCCAAACGTTGCTTATGTCATTGCTATAAATATTGCATCTGTGTGCTATCCGAATTTCCATTTCCATTTTCAAGCTTTTGAGGCTCCCTTTGTGTTCGTCCCTCTACTTAGATTTATCTTCTTCTCTCCTCTCTTGTGGAACCTGATTTAGTCATGGCCAAGACTTCCAAGACGATCCCTCGAAGAGAGAATACTTCTTCCCCCGTACGTACGTCAAAAGATAAGACGAAAAAATCACCGAAGATAGAGCAGTGTATTCCTGGCGATTTTTAGACGATCTCCAACCTCACCATTGATAACCCTCATAACAAACCGAGTCGATGTGATCCTGTATCCGGGTATATCAGTATAATTCCAAAAATTGAGAGGGTAAGAATCGATTGTGGTTGGGAGGAGACAACGCTTTTTCAGATTCCCAGGCTTGAAAAAGACATAACTACTTATAAAGCCGGCCGCAGCATCTATACGTTCCCCTTCACACTCAGTCAGATATATCCCTCTTTCTGGAGGATCGTATATATGCTTCGAAACTTCTCTAACCAGATCGAGGGAATGACTTTTACCCTCGATCACTTGATACGGTTATACAACCCCCGACTCTTTCAAGGAGGTTTAATCAAGCTTCACTATCGATCTGTGAAGCCATTTTTCGCGAGCATTGATGAGGACAAGGATCGAGGCTAGATGAGCCGGTTTGTCAAAGTGAGGATCTCAGACATCATTCCGGCCGACCGAATGCCGTTCCCATGGGAGTGGAACACGAATCGTAAGTACCGTCATTTCTTAAGACATGCTTCGTTATTATCTCATCTCCTTTTTCTGAATCGACCCTTTCTTAATAATACAGCCACCATCTGGTTCCCTGACGCGGTCCCATACATCTCAGGATGGATCATGCGCTTAGATTCTGCTTTCCTAGACATCCTTCCACCAGAGCGGGACTGATATGCTCTTTCAACACAGGCCTTGGGGACAACTAGTCAATGAGGCCGCCTCCGCCCGGCGAGGGGAGTGCTTCTAGGCCCGAGAAGGTCAAGAAGAGTAAAGATAGGACTTCAGGTGAGTCTCTGAAATAAAACAGAATCAGGGTCTATAAGCCCAAAACTAATGCTACTGTCCTAACTCCGGCTGCTGTAGCGAGTCTGCATGCTGCAGATGATGACGGTGGTGAAGAACACCCTATGCCACAAGGGGCGGAGCAAAGTACTAGTGTTCAGGAAGTTACTGATCGGGGGTCCCCCGAGTTGGAAATAGTTGATGTGAACCAGATCCGGTCGGGGCAAATCATAGGCATAGACGGAGTCCCCGAACATCGGTCAGATCGTGATGTAGCCCACACCGACGGGTTTTCTGTTGCCGAGTCCAGGGGACTCGAACCCAATGCAACTCGCGATCAAACGATAACATCAGCCGAGATTGTTGATAACTTTTGTGTGGGTTCTTCGTTTTCTCCTAGAGAGATAGGTGATGCTTCGAATAGGGGTGTCGCCGATGTTGGGGGCTCCCAGGGTGAGTTTGACTCGTTCACGGAGTTCTTTGCCGGTCTCGAGGATGATGATGACCTCGACGCCCCAGTCTCCCTCGAAGAGGAAAAAAAGCTTCAAAATCAGGTAATCTCCATCCTTCCCTTCAATTTTCTTCCCTCACTCGTTAAATCTTTCCCTTCATACTGCAGGTCCAGAAGCTGTATGATCATGCCTTCTCTAAGATTCAAACCAAGCTCACCAAGAATGAGGAGGATATTGGAAAGGTTAAGTCGGAGCTCGATACGTCAGAGATATCCTCTTCTCATAAGGACGAGGAGTTCAACGAGCTCCGATCTAATTTGGAGGGGACGCGTCATGAACGATCTAGTCTAGTTGAGCAGGTAATCGTTATATATGAGTTTTATTTCCTTTATCCCGTGAGTCAGGGCTCCTTCTGATATGCCTTGTCTCACAGATCGAACGGGGGAATTCTCGGATGAGGCAGCTCCAAGAGAAGGTACTGGCCAAAAGCACGGAAGTTTTTGAGCTCAAGGGGAAGAACGAAGCTATGACCTCGAAAAGAGATCTTCTTCAGGGAAAGCTATCCTCGACCCAGGGGCTTCTCCGGGATGCCCAAGGCAAAATTGCTTTGCTAACCGCGGCTAAGGATGAACCTGAAGGTCATGTTGCCTCGTATAATAGGGATGTGATTGCTGCCAATGACCGAGCTAGGAAAATATCTGAAAAGGCAGAGCTAAAACAAACTCGAGCCGTTACTCACGCCCGCTTGCAAGCTAGGAGACAAGACTTTGAGGAAGAAAGTCTCGGGAGGGCTGATCTTGCTGACGAGATAGAGAAAGCCAGAATAAAGGAGGAGGAATCGGTGTTCTCCACTTCTTCGGATGAGGGTTCAGGTTGTGCTTCCGGCAACAGCTCATTAAGTGGTGAAGGCAAAGAGTAGGCCCATTTTATCACTTTTTTGGTTTTACTTTCCTTTTTGTACATTGGCTCCTGTGGGGAGCTTCGTGGGAGCGTGCCCTCTGTAAACATATTTTTTTGTGAATGCAACAGGGGATTTTCCCTTTTCTTATTTACTTCGAGCAATAACGTACCCTTATTTTCTGATGTTTGGGCTTGTTTGGCGCTTATTCGTAGAGCGATAGAAAACTATTAATAACTCGGGCCAGTACGAGGGTCTTCGGTTGTCCCCTTTGGAACATAGTAGGGGAAAAGACAAAGCTTCCCTAAGATCGATGATCACGCGCACGGCCCCTTGAGGTTTGTCACGACAGCGGGGGCTCCCAAAATCGGGTACCATTTCGGGGATGGTTCTGATAGCCGTTCGGGTGGCCTTTTGGTGCCGTTTAGATACGACAGTTGGGACTCGAGGTAGGATATTTCCTCAAGGTCGAACTGGTATGAGGACCTCAAGCCTTTGGGCAATGCTGCCCGTGTGGCGCGGTCCGAGGGGCGACAACGCTGGTCCTCCTGGTTCACTTTCCTTGGAAATGACATTTTCCAGATTAACGGTGTTTCAAGATAAGTTGACTAGTCGTTTCTCCTTCCTATAAATGCATCATCTTCCCCTGCCTAGCAGCCCTGTTGTTTTGAGCGATTATTACTTTAGTAGAGCCTCTCACCCCTTTAATGACCCTTTCTTTATTTGAGCTCAAGGCTTTCGCCTCTCCTTCCTTCCCCGAGTCGGAGCACCTATGGCTACCATGCCAAATCCTACCCCTCATCAGGAGGGAGGATCTGCTTCTGCCTCTTGTTCCATCGATAATGTGCTGGTCCCAGACGAACAGACACCGGAACTCGAAGTTGTGAGGAGCGTTTATGGATGGGGCGAGAATGTGGTTCTGCAGATACCTCTCCCTGAAGAGAGCATTATGACTCAGGTGAGGGGATTTCTGAACGTATGCACGCACTTTTTTACATTGGGTCCCCTAGACAGGGTCGTGATTGATCTTTGTAAGAAGTATTTGGTTACTTTGGCAGAATTTCATCCATCTTCCTAGAGGACAACGTCGATGATGAGATTTTTCGCTGGGAAAGTGAGGCTCGTATTCACCCTTAGTCATCTCATCAGATTATATCGACCCTTGCACTGTCGCGGCTTGATCACTCCCCGACGTTGATCCAGTCGGCCTCTCGTTGCAAGAGAGGAGGAGGAGAGGGATCGTGGGTGGATGGATCGTTTTGCCCGGGTTCGGACTGTTGATATTATCCCACAAGAGTTTATGCCTTTTCCCGAGGGATGGAACTTCACACGTAAGTGTTACACTAGTGTATTTGTTTTATATGCAGTGAAAGGCAGGCATTATGACGACGCTTCTCGTTTCCTCTGGTAGCAACCCTGTGGGTGCCATTCAGGATCCCTGACTTGTCAGGTTGGATTCGGGAATCGGCGGCTTACTCTACTTGCGATGTGAGCAAGTGGCGATACCTAATAGAGGGTGGATGGGAGACCTCCCAAATAGGAGATGGAACGGACCAAATTCAGTCCCCTATACGCGGGGAACCTCTTTTCGAGGACAGGTTCTCCTAGTGTTATAGGGGGGATGATGTCGCGCTTCACAGGTTCGAAGTCGCTACCCTTGGGGAGATAACCCCTCCCCTGCCTCGATTTTCCTCCCCCGTCAAAGGTACTTCGAGGGGGGATAATATGAATTTGTTGGTTTCCTCTTCCATGGGGAATGCATTGCAGGGTGTTCGGGACCAAAGATCACACGACGGGAGTGGACCTCTCGAAGACGGTGTCTTTCCTCGGAGTGGGATGATTGGGACCGAAGATCCCAGATCCTAAAGCGCTTGGTCGGCATTCGGGGAGGCCTAGCAGTTTTGCACTTCGGTGAGTTTCGATGACCTTCCGACCTTTTGACTCCACATTCGTACTCTTTAATTGGATGTCGATTATCTTAGTAGGTCTTTGATAGGTTCAGGTACAAACTGAGGAAAGCGTCGGACAAGGGAAACTCCCTCCAGCTCCTAAATGATAACCAAGCAAGAGAATTATCATACCTTCAGTATGAGGAAGTCGGAGCCGCGATTATGAAGGTCGCCTCGAGGATTAGGTAATTTTTGCAGCAATGACGTTAGCATTTTCCTTTTTGCTTTTAGGGATTAATGTCCAGTTGCTGTAGTTTCAGAGAAAGATGCGGGACCTGGTATATCTTTGGGGCAGAGTCAGTCAGGCCGAGCGAGAGTGTAATGAGCTCAGGGATCGGAAAGACGCCCATCTTGAGGCCGAGAGGAATGCCTTGGCCAAAGTTTTTACCCTTGAAGCACAACTGCAGGATGCTCGGGAAGATTATTCGGTTCAGGAAAGCAAAATAGGAGAACTCAAAATTGAGCTTTTACGGATGAAGGCCGAGGTGGTTGATGCTCAGGTCGAAGCTCTAGGGGCCTGCGCAAAGGCCGACCAAAAGGTGGTCGTTTATTTAAAAGATGCTGCTGATATTCAGGCTGAACTAAGAGAGGTTCTGATCGCGAATGCCAGAGAAGATTCTATGCCCACCATAGATCCCGAAGGGAAACCCTCGAAGAAATCCATGATAGGGGCTTCGACCTTTCGGAGGAGATCAGGCAAGCCAGATTGGCTGAAAACGACGCCATGCTTCTTATATTTGATGGGGAAGAGGTTGATAGGGCTACAGTCCCCGAGGGGAGGTAGATTAGGTTTCTTTTCTTTTGTTGATTTGGGCTCTTTGTAAAAGCACCCGTGAATGTGTATTTGCTTGTATGGGAAATTCAGTGCTTCGTCCGTAGTTTTAATTATTCACAGCTAGCCTGTCGGCTATGGTCCATTTTGTTAGTACAACCTTTAATCAGCTTGGAAGCTTTGGGAAATGGGCTCGTAAGCTTTAATATGCTTGCCCTTGGGAATTTTTAGATAACTATTTTGGGCTCGGTCCTCGGGCCAATTTCCGGCTCGAGTTTATCGATCTCTTTGGGTTTTGGGTTAGCCCGGGGGCCTTTTCCGTCGGCTTTAAGGCTCTTACGCGACTTTAGCATTGTCATATTTTGTATTGCTTAGGAATTTATTCAAAGTCTTTCGTGTTCATCTAACTCTTTGACGGCCCAAAGAACCTCGATTATGAGTCATTACGATGAAAGGAAAAAAATCTTTATTATGAGATGACATGAAAATGTTCGAAACTCTTTTATGCGAGCCGACATGAAAATGTTCGAAACTCTTTTACGCGAGCCGAAATGAAAATGTTTGAATCTCTTCCTTACATTAAAGGTAGCATGATTTTAACCGGTTCTTTCCGAAAATTATTTCAAAGGATTTGATTTTAAGGCGATAGTCGGGCGTCCCCGAATTGCTTGATGTTGATGTTGCGTCGGAGCCCATCGACCGGAGTCGTTTTGCTTGTCCAAAGCCCTTAGTCCCGAGTATTGTATCCTCGGCATCTATATTCGAGGGTATGCTTTTTAAGGGGTCTTATAAGTTCGAATATATAGCCTTGGCTATGAAGTCGGGACCGTGTCTAGTTATATAAATACACCCACTTGAGGCTTTTCGACCTCGGTCACACCCGTAGGACTTACAGCCTCGAACATACCCGAGGCTACCCACTTGGGATCTTACGTCCTCGGGTCTCGATAAGCCAAATGTTAGTGATAGCCGTTTCCCGAACTTACAAAATGTTTTGATAATAAAATATTCTTTTGGTGAGTTGATACAAGTATAATGTTTCGTTGCTGATAATTTGACCCTCTTGTGCGGACACGGTTCATTCAATCATTTGTCCCGACACACTATTTTCTTAATGTGATCCCTTTCGAGTTGTGTTGTTCTTCGTGAGATATGGTCTTTCGGGACACTGACTTCCGGTATCTTGGGTCGATCGCAGGAAACCTTGAATACTTGACTGAGCCTTCCTTGGGTAGCACATGTGTGATGCCTCGCTAAAAGCCTTGCCGGCAAAACTCTTTTCATGACAAAATCCGAGCGAAGGAAAATAGTGCAACGCATGCTTTAATCCTGAGACCGCTGAACCGGGCAGTGTTCCGACTATATTTCTTTAATAGCTGCGTATGAGTTAGTAAGAAATACGAACAAACGAGGGGGTTATCGTACCTTAGTAATGATGACATCTAGCAGCCCTGGTAGCGTATTATTATTTTATGCCTGCTCTAGGGGTGCAGTACGGTCCTTTATTTATGAATTCAAACACGACGGGTGATGCGGTGTGCTTCCATCATTCTTTTTACCTGTTGAGGAAACGCTTCTCGTATCTTCATGGATTTAGTTGCCTGATTCGCGCCGGTTTTGCCGGTTGGTAGAATGATTCCCCTTTTGCGGCTTCGTTGGCCCTCCCGAACCCGCTGAAGACTCGGGAGGTTGGGTTTGATTTCGTCGGGCTGCCCGAGCTTCCTTACTATTCCTAACCAGACCGCCTCGGTCGCGTTACCTGATTCCATAGCATAGGATCAATTTGAAATGTATTCATAAAAAGAAAAGATGTTACTAGAGGGCCATTATTGAATGGCGGTGAGGTCCAGATGCCTTTGTAGCTGCATTTGAGGGCGGTGTTTCCTCACATGATCATGTGGATAACATGTTGCGGCTCTCCCTCTTCGTTCCTTGTGTTCACCTCTCTCTCTCGGGATTGGGTTTTGGCCCGTTCATCGAGGAATTCCTTGAGGTGCCCTTTGCTGAGCAGTCGGTCTACTTCTTCCCAGAGTTGCCTGCAATCTTCAGTCTTGTGACCGTGCGTGCCTTGGAACTCGCACATCAGACTATGATTTCTTTGTGGTGGATTTGATAATATGGGTTTGGCCATCTGGTTTCCTTAATTTTGCTCACGACAGACACGATGTCCGAGACATCGATGTTGAAGTTGTATTCCGATAGCCGGGGTACCTTCGCTGGTCCTGCTAGGCGGTTGAAATCGACTTGACTTATGAGTCCCCGAGGGTTATGGCCTTTATCTGTCCTTCGGTAATTGCGTGGTATGTTCCGTCTGGGAACGTTTCTTCGATCTTCAACATACGGTTGGTACCTTTCTTTGCCTGGCCTAGGCTCTTTTGCCAGAAGCCGGCTGGGGTATACTAAGTCCGATGGGGATCCTAATTGGTATTTTTCTACCCTATTCTTTGACTGGTATCGGTTGTGTACATCTGCCCAAGTGACGGCAGGGTATTCAACCAAGTTTTGTTTCAGTTGCTTCGAAGATATTGAGCTTCGTTCGTTCAGGCCTTGAGTGAAAGCCTGTACCGCCCAATCATCGAATACTTGCGGCATTTCCATCCGTTCCATTTGGAAGCGAGATACGAAATCCCGTAGCATCTCGCTTTCCCTTTGCTTTTTTTTTTAAGACGTCTGACTTCCTGGTTGCAACTTTAATGGCCCCGGTGTGTGCCTTTATGAAAGAATCCGCCTGCACGGCAAATAAATCTATCGAATTGGTGGCAAGGATGTGGTACCACATCATGGCTCCCTTCGACAGTGTTTCTCCAAACTTTTTTAATAGGACGGATTCGATCTCATCCTCTTTTAAGTCATTACCCTTCACAGCATAAGTGTAGGCGGTGATGTGCTCATTGGGATCTGAAGTCCCGTTGTATTTCGCCAGGTTGGGCATTTTGAATTTTTTCGGGATGGGATTTGGGCGCTCGAAGGAAAAGGTCTTTGTACGAACTTCTTCAAATCCACACCCTTTAAAATCGGGGGTGCACCCAGAATTTGGTCGACCCTCGTGTTGTAGGTCTCTACATTTTTGTCGTTCGCTTCTATCCTCTTTTTCCCCGACTCAATTCTCTTGGTGAGGTCCTCGAGCAATTTAATGATGGTTGGATCAGTCGCCGACCCCTCGTTGCTCGATCTCTCCGGAACCTGCTCGACCCGAGGAGCCACCCGTGGAGTTGCAGTGTTCGGGGTCCTTTGCTGTCTTTGTAGTTGGCGATTGCCAACTGCTGTGCCTGCAATATTTCAAAAATATCATGAAGGCTTACCTGCCTTTTCTACCTGAACCGGGATGTTCTGAACCTCCTGTTCTCCCGTAGGACGTGTGTCACCATTGGTGCGGGAGCTGACGTCGATGTGTTGGGCGTTGCGCGAGCCCACATCTACCGCGTTTGGGTTTGGGACACCCTCGGGGTTTCGTAGTGGTGCACCAGTGCCTGAAACAGCTGCGCTGTTTTCTCCATGGTCTTCGACGCCGTTATTTTCGCGTGCGTTTACCGAGTTAGACATTCTGGCCTGAAATCAAAGATTCTTCAGACAAGAAAAAGTGTGAAAGATAACTTGCGTTTCTTCAACGAAATAGCACTAAAACAATCATTATTATCTTTAGCCCCACGGTGGGCACCAAACTGTTTACCGTGAAAATGGTAATTATAATTATATTTAGTTAACTTGTTCTAAAAATACATGATTTATCTTAATACCAGTTATTGAACAATTGTAGCTAAGTGAGTTAAGGCAGAGTATAACGAAAGCAGTTAGAAAGCTAAAGAAAAGAAAACCAGAGCGCCTTAGGTCGAAGGCTCGATGTAGACCTCGAGGGTCTTTGAGACCGAGGTTTGGGGCCTGGGTCGGAAGATCGATGGATCTATAACAGATTTGTAGGCCTTGGGATACGCTATTTATGATCAATGATAAGCTATAAATGAAGAACAAGCAATGGAAAACAGTAAATGTGAGTAAATGAGCTAGTAAATAGAAATAGAGAATGTTTTGATATAAAAGCAGAGAATGTTCTTGTGCCTTGTATTCAATATATTGTGTCTCCCGCATAAAATGACAAACGTCCCCTTTTTATATGAGGGGGAGTTCCAACATAGTACACAAGCATTTATTACAGAGATTTGCAATTGATACTCTGCCATTTAATGTTTGAGTAAGATATGTACTTTTATTCCAGAGTCATTTGTCTTGGTCCTTGCGCCGCTTCCCAATGCCGATCCTGAGTCCGTACCCACTCGAGGTCGATGTGATGAAGACCCGAGGTCAAACCATGGGTCGTGCCTTGGGTTTTGTATCATACAACTGTCTGATGCCGCAACACATATAAAATCGACCCTCCCAATTTAGTCGTATACAATATCCTCATAACAACAACGTCGAGGTTAGGCTCGACGCTTATAGAGTATATGGGGCATGTTGTACTCATACTATACTTCTGCACTATCCCAGCGGCATTTTGTGGAGGCGTGCTCGGACTGCTATTAATTCGGAGACTTGAGGTAGAGCTGCATAGGTTTCGCGGACCCTGAAGTCCCTTTCTCATCTATTGTACTGTTATT
Organism: Nicotiana undulata; assembly: GCA_005239495.1. Lineage (NCBI taxonomy): Eukaryota > Viridiplantae > Streptophyta > Magnoliopsida > Solanales > Solanaceae > Nicotiana > Nicotiana undulata. The sequence goes on from ML261019.1 coordinate 37,279, forward strand.
TCATTCAGACAACTGTCTTTTAATTTCAGACCCTGGTTTTAGTATTTTGTTTTAATAGCTCATGTACTTGTGACAACATATTCCGGAATTAGACTAAACATCATTTGGAGTATATTATATCTATTTTGAGGTTCTATAGCTTTGCTTCTTTTTTAAATGCTTTTAAAATTTGTTTAAAATGACTAGTTGTATATTAATGTTGGCTTTCCTATCAAGTGGACATTAGGCGCCATCACGGCCCCGATGTTGGGATCTTGGGTCGTGAGACGTTGGTATCAGAGCACTAGGTTCCCTAGGTCTCATAAGCCATGATTAAGCTTAGTAGAGTCTGGAGGAACGGTACGGAGATGTCTATACTTATCATATAGAGGCTATTGGGCTTTAGGAAAATTTCACTTCTTTCTTTCTCTATCACACGTTTTTATTCTATCATTGAGTTTGAATAATTCTACTTGTTCTCTCACAGATGATGAGGACACGCATAACATCCATAGTTGTGCAGGAGCCGGAGCCCCAGGGTGCAGCAACTACCAGGGGTAATGGCCAAGGTCGAGGGAGCTAGAGCCAGAGCCAGAGCCAGAGCGCAACCTAGAGCACGTGCAGCAGCACCTATAGCAGAGCCTCAAATCGAGCAGGAGGAGGAGATCCATTATCAAAATGCGCCAGTTAGACTAGCTCAAGTACTAAAGGGGTTCATTCCCCACCCCCCAAGTACTTCAGGACACCCTAGTTCGCTTTGTGGGCCTTATGGAGAGTATGGCCCAAGCTGGTGTATTTCCTGTAGCACCAGCCATCTCTCAGAAAGGGAGAGAAGTCCAGACTCCCGCTACTCACACTCAAGAGCAGATTGCTCGCGGATATCATATTTCGATAGTTCCATCAGTTGGAGTAGTTCGGCTTGTTATTGCTACACAATCCGGGGAGGGGCCCGCAATGTCGTCTGAGGGGTTTAAGAGGTCAGACAGGTTAACAAAGTTTTTTTCTATTCGTTTTGGTGGTACACCTTTTGAGGAACCTCCGAATTTCTTGGACCATTGCCATGAGGTTGCACAACATGGGTATAGTGGAGTCCAATGGAGTTGACTTCATTTCGGATGACTGGTTCTACTAAGAGATAGTGGCAGAAGTATGTTCGGGAGGCCATCAAGTTCACCTCCACTTACTTGGGATCAGTTATCATAGCTATTCCTGGAGAAGTTCCTCCCATTGACTCTGAGAGAGGACTTTTGCAGCCAGTTTGAGCGCCTCCAGCAGGGTAGTATGACTATTATCCAGTCAAGACTAGATTCATGGATCTATCTCGCCATGCAATTGTATTGATCCCTACTATGAGGGAGAGGGTGAGGAGATTTATAGATAGACTCACTTATGGTATCAGGCTACATACGGCTAGGGAGGCTAAGGGTGATATTTCTTTTACTTGGGTTATAGAGATCGCTAGGCATATCAAAACGATTCGTGGTCAGGGAAGAGAGGCAACATCTAAGAAGAGGCCTCGTCTTTTCGGTGGTTTTAATAGTGCCTCATCTGGAGGTAGGAGTTCATTTGGTAGAGGCCATCCCATCAGGCTGGTTCAGTCAGTGCTCCAGGTATCACATGGTGCTTCGGGAAGTCGCGATTCTCATGGGTCTCGTCCTGAGTTGCTAGCTTACAGTGCACCTTCAACTCCTATCAGTGCACCACTGATTTGGAGTTATCATAGTGGTTATTTGAACTATCAAGGTCAGTCCCAGATTCAGAAGCCACGTCAGCTGCGAGAGTGCTTTGATTGTGGAGTTATGGGTCATATCAGGAGGTACTATCCCAGACTTTAGATCTGTATGCCACAGCAGGGTGCTCGTGCTATAGTTCTGGTACTAGCTGCTCCACCACCCGCTCAACTAGCTAGAATCGGGGTCAGGAAGCTCGAGGTGGTGGCCAAGATGTTAGAGGTGGAGGCCAGGCAGTTCGAGAGTCGGAGGTCAGAACAATGGGGCTCAGCCCTATTTCTATGCATTTCCAGCTAGACCATTGGCATAGTCATCTGATACAGTCGTCATAGGTATTATTACAGTTTTCCATAGAGATGAATCAGTTTTATTTAATTTGGGTTCCACTTATGTGTCATCCTATTTTGCTCCATATTTGGATATGCCGTGTGATTTTTTGAGTTCTCTTTTTTATGTGTCCATGCCTGTTGGGAATATATGATGGTGGATCCGCTATATTGTGCTTGTTTGGTCACTGTTGGTAGCTACAAGACTAGGGTCGACCTTCTGCTACTTGATATGGTGGATTTATATGTGATTTTGGGCGTGGATTGGTTGTCACTGAATCATGCTATTTTGGATTGTCAAGCCAAGATTGTGACATTAGCCATGATGGAGCCTCGATTGGAGTGGAGAGGGACTCCTGGTCATTCCACTAGTAGGGTTATTTCATATGTGAAGGATCGGTGTATGGTCGAGAAGGGATGTCTGGCGAATTTGGCTTATCCATGATTCTAGTGGAGAGGTTCCTTCCATGGATTCAGTTCTAGTTGTGTACGAGTTCCCAGAGGTGTTTCCTATAAATTTGTCAACGATGCCACTCGATAGAGAAATCGACTTTTCCATTGACTTGGTTTCGGACACTCAACCTATTTCTATTCCACCATATAGCATGGCCCCAACTAAGTTAAAAGAACTAAAAGAGCTATTGTAGGATTTTCTTGATAAGGGATCCATTAGACCTAGTGTCTTGCCTTGGGTGCACCTGTGTTGTTTGTGAAAAAGAAGGACGGATCAATGCATATATGCATAGATTATTGGTAGTTTAAACAAGGTCACTATCAAGAACAAGTATCCATTGTCAAGGATTGATGACTTATTTGAGTATCTTCATGGTGACAAGGTGTTTTCCAAGATTGACTTGAGATCTGGCTACCATTAGGTGAAGATTAGGGCATCGGATGGTCACTACGAGTTCTTAGTGATGTCGTTTGGCTTGACTAACGCCCTAGCAGCCTTTATAGATTTGACCAGGTGTTCAATCCTTATCTAGATTCCTTTTTTAATGTCTTTATTGATGATATTTTGGTTTACTCCAGCAATCGAGAGGAGCATGAGCATCATCTCCGGATCGTTCTTTATACTTTGAGGGATCATCAGTTATATGCCAAGTTTTCAAAGTGTGAGTTCTGGTTTGACTCGATTGCCTTTCTGGGCCACGTTATATCTTCCGAGGGCATTTAGGTGGATCATAAGAAGACTGAGGTAGTTCAGAACTGGCCTAGACCTACTACAGCTAGAGAGATTCGGATCTTATTGGGCTTGGCGGGTTATTATCACGGGTTCGTGGTGGGGTTTTCATCTATCTCAGCCCTATTGACCAAGTTGACCCAGAAGGGTGATCTTTTCAGATGGTCTGATAAGTGTGATGTGAGCTTTCAGAAGCTCAAGACTGCATTGACTACAACTCTAGTATTGGTGATGCCTACAGGTTTAGGATCTTACACTGTATATTATTATGCATCGCGTATTGGGCTTGGTGCAGTATTGATGCATGACGGTAGGGTGATTGCTTACGCATCTCTACGGTTCAAGGTTCATGAGAAGAATTACAATGTGCATGATTTAGAATTACCATGTGCATGATTTGGAGGCACTATTTATACAGCGTTCCATGTGAGGTAAATACCGACCATCTGAGTCTCCAACACTATTCAAGAAAAAGGACCTTAATGTGCGGAAGCTGAAATGGTTAAAGTTTTTTAAAGACTATAATATCACCATATTATATCATCTGATGAAGGCCAATGTAGTGGTTGATGCATTGAGTAGGAAGGCTGAGAGCATGGGTTGTTTGACATATTTACCAGCAATGGAGAGGCCACTAGCCATGGATGTTCAGGTTAAGGCCAATCAGTTTGTGAGGCTAGATGTTTCTGAGCCTAGCCAGGTTCTCGCTTGTGTTCTGGCACAGTCATCGTTGTTGGAGCGTATCAAGGCTCGCCAGTTTGATCATCCGTACTTGTTGGTGTTGAAGGATACGGTGCATCGGAGTGGTGAAAAGGAGGTTGTGATTGGAGATGATGGTGTTATGCAGCTTCAAGGCCGGATTTGTGCTCCAAATATTGATGGGTTGAGAGATTTGATCCTTGAAGAGGCTCACAGTTCGCTCTATTCCATTCACCATGTGTCACGAAGATGTACCGTGACTTGAAACAACACTATTGCTGGCGGAGAATGAAGAAATATATTGTTGCTTATGTCTCTCAGTGTTTGACTCAAAGATTAGAGATACCGGAGTGGAAGTGGGATCACTATGGATTTTGTGGTAGGCTTATCATGAACCTTGAGAATATATGACGCAGTCTGGGTCATTGTGGATCGGTTAACAAGTTCGCACACTTTATTTAAGTGATGACTTCTTGTTCTTCCGAGCGGTTGACTCATATTTACATCCGGGAGATTATCCGCCTGCATAGCATGCCCATTTCTATTATTTTTTACCAAGGCACGCAGTTCACATCGCATTTTTTGAGAGGCGTGCAGTGTAAGTTGGGCAAGTAGGCCGACCTGAGTACCACATTTCATCCTCAGACGGACGGACAGTCCGAGCGCACTATTCAGATTTTAGAGGACATGTTGCAAGCATGCTCTATGGATTTCAGGAGTCAGTGGGACCAGTTTTAACCTCTAGTGGAGTTCGCCTACAACAACAACTATCAGTCGAGCATCTAGATGGTGTCGTACGAGGCATTATATGGGAGGCGATGTCATTACCCGATTGGTTGGTTCGATCTCGAAGAGGCTAGATTGTTGGGAACTTATTTGGTTCATGATGCTTTTGAAAAGGTTAAGGTGATTCAGGAGCGACTTCGTACAGCTCAGTCTGGGAAAAAGAGTTATGTTGACCGGAAGGTTCGAGATATGGCTTACATGGTGGGCGAGAAGGTTCTTCTTTGAGTGTCGCTTATGAAGGGCGTGATGTGGTTTAGGAAGAAGGGTAAGTTGAGCCCGAGGTTTATTTGCCCGTTTGAGATCTTGGAGAGAGTTGGGGAGGTTGCTTATAGGTTTGCATTACCTCCTCGCCTAGCAGGGTTACATTCGGTATTTTATGTTTCCATGCTTCAGAAGTACCAGAAAGATAGATCACACGTTTTGGACTTCATCACGGTGCAACTCGATGAAAACTTGACCTATGAGGAAGAGTCGGTAGCTATTCTAGATTGACAGGTTCCTAAGTTGAGATCTAAGAATTTTCCTTTTGCGAAAGTGAAATGGAGAGGTCAGCCGATCGAGGGGTCTACGTGGGAGTCCAATTCTGATATGCGGATTAGATACCCACGCCTTTCCAGTCCATGTACTTTTCTATGTTCGTTCGAGAATGAACGTTTCTTTTAGAGAATGTGGCGATCGGATAGATCATTTTGAGTACTAGCATTTGTTTCCATATTCCGGGATATATTATAGTTCCATTTGATGTTTATTGATTTGCGTGCATGGTCAGTGTCATTTTTCAGAAAGCTTTTACATAAACTTTGAAGAAAAGTAAATCTTGGCTTAAAATAATGTTAGAGTTGAGCACAGTCAATATTTTTGGTAAACGGTCTCATAATGGTATTTTGATGATGCTGATAGGTTTTTATAATGTTTGGACTTGTACACACATTTGGTTGGGTCTTGGGTGATCCGAGCGCATTTGGCACATTATGTGAAAGATTGTGAAAGATGAGTTTTTAAGTTGAAATCTTAAGTATTGATGATCGACTCGTGATATTTGATGTTATTTTGATGATTTGAGGTAGCGAGCGAATTTGTGTGATGTTATTACACTTGTGTGCATGTTCGGATGAGAGCTTGGGAGTCTCTACTGAGTTTCTGATTGATTTCGGACCAAATTTGGACTTGTTGAGCTGTTGGTTTTTCTACCGGTGTATCAGTGCTTCGCGATCGCGGAGCCACTATCGCGATCGTGAAGGGGAATTTTGGGGCTGGGGTTGGATACGTTACGCGAATACAAGAGGTAGGTTGCGAACGTGAAGGCTTGGGGGGGACCTTCCTTCGTGAACACGTTAGATCCCAGACGAACACTAGCTTTAGGATGGGTGGGGAAGGCAGGTGGGTTCTTCATCGCGAACGCGACCTAATAGTCGCGAACGCGAAGACCAACTGGCCTATGTGCTTTGCGAACGCGACAAGTGCTCTGTGAACGCAAAGAGCACCCGACGCCCAGTTAAATAAAAGATGAAAATGGGATTTTGTTCACGGAGAGCACCTGACGCCCAGTTAGATAAAAAAATTAAAAACGAGATTTTTTTATCTTACGCCATTTTTGAAACCTAGAGCTCGGACTAGAGAGATTTTTGAAGAGATTTTTAACCTAACTTCATTAATTAGTCTTTTCAACTAATTTTCATGTATTTTCAGAATCACCCATTGATTCTTATCCTTAAATTTAGTGATTTCAAAGTAGAAATTTTGAGTTTTAGAAATTTTGAGTTTTAGGTAGAATTTAAGAAATTGGTAAAATTGAGATTTAGAACTCGAATTGAGGTCGAATTTCAAATAATTCACATAACCGGGCTCGGGCTGAATGAGTAATCGGAATTTAGTCCAAGTCTCAAACTTTGACCAAGCGGGTCCGGGTTTGACTTATGTTGACTTTTTCAATTTCTATAAAGATTGAATCTTTTCACTTGTGGGCGGCTTCTAAAGCTTGTTTTGAATTGTTTAAACTATATTTGGCTAGATTTGATTGGTTTGGGGGCTTATTTTAAAGGAAAGCCCGTGATCGATCATTGTTTGGTTGAGAAAAGAGGTATGTGTCATAGTTAGTCTTGATTTGAGGGAATTAGGAGTTGATTGGTCTATTTGCTACTTGATTTATGTGTGGGGACGGCGTATGTAAGGTGACAAATATATATATATATATATATGTTGACATGGGTTAAGCATGCCATGCATGCTACTTAGTTGTTTGTTTTCCCTTATTTCATTCCTTCATTTACTCTGTGTTACCACGTGTTAAATGCTCTAATTGTTACTTGTCTTACATGTTAAATTCATGCTTCTATTCACTACATGCCTTAATTTGCTATATATATCCATGAATCTTGTCTTTATTTTATTCATTGTCTTTACTTGCCTTATGGTTTTGTATGTTGTTAGATAGCCACTTTTATCAGTTTTATCACTTTATTTATTTAATTACTTTACTGCTTTTCATGGTGAAATACGTTGTAGCTTTATATATATATATGTGTGTGTGTGTTTGTGTGTGTATATTTGGGGTCGGTTTGTTCACCACAACGGATATTGGTATTATTATTTTTTGGGATCGAGTTGCGCGCCGCAACGGATATTAGTATATATATATATATATATATATGTGTGTGTGTGTGTGTGTGTGTGTGTGTGTTTGGGATCATTTTATTCACCGCAACGGATATTGGTATTACTATTTGGGATCGAGTTGCGCACACAACGGATATTAGTACTATTGTTTGGAATTGAGTTGCACGCCGCAACGGTATTTGTGTGCGTGTGTGTATGTGTGTGTGTGTATATATATATATATATATATATTTATATATATATGTGTGTGTGTGTGTGTAGATCGGATTGCGCGCCGCAATAGAGAAGACATATCGATTGTTCTTAATTGTTGGTTTCGTATATGTGTTGTATTGAGAAATTGAGCATAGATGTTATTTCAAGGGCCCTTTATTGTGTATTTATTGTTCTAGTTTAAATGTCAACTGTTGTTTCCTCTATTCATGTTATTGCTTTTACTTATACTCGTACTGGTTTATAGTGAGTGCCTTGACATAGCCTCATTACTACTTCGTCGAGGTTAGGCTCGTCACATACATAGTACATGGGGTCGGTTGTACTCATACTACATTTTTTGACTTCTAGTGCAGATTATGGTGTTGGTCCCTACCGCGTTTAATTGAGGCACTCAGCTAGAGTTGGTGGTGGGACCTGTTGGCATAATGCACGCTGGAACGTGGGAATTGCTTAGACTGCTATTCACTTGGAGACTTGAGGTAGAACTGCACTGGGCTCGCTGACCTTGAGGTCCCCTTCATATCTATTGTACTGTTATTTCATTCATACAATTGTATTTTTATTTAAGACCCTAGTGGTAGTATTTTATTTCAGTAGCTCATCTACTTGTGATACTAGATTTCAAGATTAGACTAGACAATGTTTGGAGTATATTATATTTATTTTGAGGTTCTTCAGCTTTGCTTCTTATTAAACTGCTTTTTTTTTAAACTTTTTTTTTAAAATGAACATTTGTGTACTAATATTGGCTTGTCTAGCAAATGGACGTTAGGCGCCATCACGACCCCGTGGTTGAAATTTTGGGTTCTGACAATTATATTCGAGAAAAGTGATTAATATTAATGTTCATGAATATATATTAACTCAAGCAGAGAAATCTAGATTAATTATCTCAAGTCAAGGTCCATGTCTTCTTCCTTTGGTAAAATTCTTCAATATTAGTTTAGAATTTTAAATTTGTTTTCGAACTTTAAAAAAACATACTTGAATTTTATATTCTTACTTAGAAAAGAAGAAATTTATTGATAACTGTTTACAGTAGAAATCGGGGCTACCCGATTTCATTCTTTGATCGAAAGAGGGATGCCACGTCAAAAGGCTAGGACGTCCAGTCTGGGTTCGAAGTTTTTTTCCAGATCGAGATCGACGTCAACAATCGAGGGCAGAAAATGGCATACTCTGAAATGACGCCGATATAGCTCAATAATGGAAAGGGCGAGATATCTGTGATGGGTCGAGGATCGTGGCGTGAATTTTGGAGTGGATTGATCTTCGGCGGTTAATCAGTTGTCAATATGATTTCCTACTATAATTAGAAGTTTACCTTTTTTAGAACTCCTCTATTATATAAATAGGGATCACATTCACTTGTAAGGATGTTCATTCGCTATTAAGAATACACACATTCGCTACTCACTTTATTTTACTCACTTTTCATCATTGTTCATCATTCTTTACTGTTATTACTTCTCTATCTCGAGACCGTCTTGAATCGAGGTCGAGACTCCACTTGCATACTGGTTTGATCTATCTTATTGTCTAAGTTATCTATTTAGTTTTTCGTTTATCAATTGGTATTGAATTAAACCATATATAAATAAAACCACAATATAAGTTTAATTGTTACTCGATTTTTAGGGTAAACAGTTTGGCGCCCACCGTGGGGATAAGGATAATAGTGATTGTTCAGTACTAATTCTGGTAAAATGCACTATTTTACACTTGTTCTTGTCAAGAATTTTTGCTTTAAGGTTTAAACATGTATAACTCACAATACGCATCCACACACGGTGGCAATGGGCTCGGATTCCATGGGGAAAACGAAATGTGATTGCTCCAGGAATCGAGGTGCCACATGCTAATCTCGAAGGAGCATCGGATGTCAACACAGTCGATGTCAGTTCATACATTGCTCTAAATGCGGACCTAGGCACAGATCTCGATGGAAGTGTACGCAGAGAAGGCCGATCTGGTGGCCAAGAAACACTAGGCAGAGGAGACGAAGGAGTAAGTCTCCAAGTGATATTCGAGATGCTTCAGGCTCAGCAAGCCGCTATTGCTCAGTTACAAAATCAACATAGAGCTCCGAATAGGGTCGAGCCAAAAATTACTTGCCATACCGAGCCGGTACTGGTGAAGGTCGAATGGTAACACATCGTGGACTGACCTGCAATAATGAAAATGCTCGAGGAGCTCACCAAAAGAATTGAATCATGAGAGAAGAAAATCAAAGCCAATGATAAAATGTAGAAACTTACAACTCCCGAGTTGATCAGATATCGGTGGCACCGCCAATCTTGAAAGGGATGAATTCAAAGAAGTTTGTACAAAAGCCGTTTTCCCCAAGTGCGGCTCCAAAGCCCATTCCAAAGAAGTTTCGTATGTCAGACATACCTAACTATAATGGTACCACCGATCCTAATGAGCATGCTACTTTATATACATGCGCCATTAAGGGTAACAATTTGGAATATTATGAAATCGAATCGGTGTTGTTGAAAAAGTTTAGAGACACCATGTCGATGGGAGAAATGATTTGGTATCATAACCTACCAGAAAAGTCTATCGACTTATTCACCATGTTAGCAGATTCTTTCGTAAAGGCGCACGCCGTGGCCATAAAGGTCACAAGAAGGAAATCAGACCTTTTCAAGGTAAGACAAAGGGATAATGAAATGTTGAGGAGTTCGTGTCCCGATTTCAAATGGTACGCATGGAGTTTCCAGCTATCACAGATGATTGGGCCGTTAAAGATTTCACCCAAGGGTTGAATGAACGGAGTTCGATAGCATCACGTCAATTGAAACAAAATTTGATCGAGTATCCGGGTGTAACTTAGGCAAATATACACAATCGATATCAATCAAAGATTAGGGTCAAGGACGACCAACTAGGAGCCCTTTCTAGTTCAGTAAATCCAAAAAGGTCGGCAACTAAAAACCAGAGGGGCGTCGATAGGGAGCCAAGGTCGAATAGATACCGATACTAACCGTACACCGCAGATCGAAGGAACAATGGTCCGGGATGCAATTCCGCCTAGAATGATCGAAGAAGTGATCGAGGACAGAGTTCTCGGGCACTTATGAGCAAAAGTGGTTTTGACAAGTATGCTGATCCCAAAGAGGCACCTCGGTTATCGGAGTATAACTTTAGCATCAATGCATCATGCATTGTATCAGAAATCGGAAGGATCAAAGATACTAGGTAGCCCAGAACCATACAGACTGATCCTTCCCAAAGAAACCCAAATCTGATGTGCAAGTATCATGGCACGCATGGTCACAGGACCAAGGATTGCAGACTATTAAGGGAGGAGGTAGCCCGTAGCCCGTCTATTCAACGAGGGCCACCTTCGAGAGTTCCTCAGCGATGGAGCCAAGAATCATTTTAGGGAAAGGGACGCCAATAGGAAAAATGAACAGGAGGAACCCCAACATGTCATTCATATGATCATCGGTGGGGTCGACATTCCATAGGGACCCATATTCAAACGCACTAAGGTATCAATCACTAGGGAAAAGCGAACCCGAGATTATGTGCCCGAGGACACCTTATCATTCAACGACGAAGAAGCAGAAGGCATTTATCAGCCCTACAACGACGCTCTGGTAATTACTATCTTATTAAATAAAGTTCAATTTAAGTGTGTTTTAGTGGATCCAAGTATCTCGGCAAATATCATCCGATCGAGGGTCGTGGAGCAACTCGTCCTACAAGACCAAATTGTACCCGCAGGTCGGGTCTTAAAAGACTTTAATATGTCCAGTGAAACAACTAAAAGGGAGATTATCCTACCGGTGAATGTGGTTGGAACCATTCAAGATACCAAGTTCCACGTAATCGAGGGCGACATGAGGTATCTACTCGGAAAGCCTTGGATCCACAACATGAGGGCAGTCCCTTTGACCCTCCATCAAATGATGAAATTGTGGATGTCGGATAGTGTAAAAATAGTGTACGGGGAACAGCAAGCTGCAAAGAAAATGTTTGCGGTCGATGAGGTAACACCGATATCGACGCTATCAACCTCGGGAAAGTCGAGCATCAAAGGTAAACAGGAAGCCAAATAGCAATCATCGCCACCTGCCTCGACCGAATCAGAGAAACGGGAGATAAAAGAAGAAGAAGAAGAAGAAGAAGAAGAAGAAGAAGAAGAAGAGGAGGATTTTCTGACCCCTTGAACTTTTGTTGTTCTCGAAGATTCTGACGCCACCAAATCAACGTTCGAAGAGCTGGAACAGGTTATACTGATCGAGAACCAGCCTGAGCGAAAGGTATACCTGGTAACGGGATTAACTCCCGAACTCAGGAAAAAACTTATCCAATTTCTTATTGATAACATAGACTGTTTTGCATGGTCCCATTTAGACATGACAGGGATCTCACCGGAGATAACAACACATCGACTAAGCCTGGACCCTAAGTTCAAACCGGTGAAGCAAAAGAGAAGACCAAGTCTGAGGTAAAGCACATATTCATAAAGTACGAGGTAACTAAACTTCTCAAAATAGGGTCCATTCGGGAGGTAAAATATTCTGAATGGTTAACCAATGTCGTAGTCCCTAAAAATAGGAACAAACTTAGAATGTGTGTAGATTATAAGGATTTAAAAAAGGCATGCCCCAAAAGATTCTTTTCCACTGCCTAACATCGATCGAATGATCAATGCCACGGCCGGCCATGAGATCCTTACTTTTCTCGATGCCTATTCCGGGTACAATCAAATCCAAATGTACCTGGAGACCAAGAAAAGACTTTATGTATCATCAAGTATGGGACATATTGTTATAATGTAATGCCCTTCGGGCTAAAAAATGCAGGAGCTACTTACCAATTCCTAGTAAATAAAATGTTTGAAGAACAAATAGGTGCGTCAGTGGAAGTTTATATTGATGACATACTAGTTAATTCCCTGCGCGTAGAGGACCATTTAGCTCATTTGCAGGAAACGTCATGATTTTAAGAAAATATAACATGAAGCTCAACCCCGATAAGTATGCTTTCGGGGTTGGTTCGGGCAAGTTCTTTGGCTTCATGGTGTCGAATCGGGGGATCAAGATCAACCCCAATAAAATCAAGGCCATCGAAGACATCACTGTCGTGGATAGCGTAAAAGCCGTGTAGAGGCTGACTGGACGGATAACTACTTTAGGCCGATTCATCTCAAGGTCGTCGGATCGAAGCCACATATTTTTATCTCTACTCAAAAATAAGAACGATTTTGCCTAGACCCCGGAATGCCAACAGGCATTAGAAGAATTGAAGCGATACCTATCGAGCCCACCACTACTTCATACTCCAAAGGCATATGAGAAAAATTACTTGTACTTGGTAGTATCGAAAATAGCGGTAAGTGGTGTCCTAGTTAGAGAAGAGCAAGGTACGCAATTTCCTGTTTATTATGTAAGTCGAACCTTAGGAGAAGCAGAAACTAGATATCCACACTTAGAGAGATTGCACTTACAATGACAAGCGCCTCTAGAAAGTTAAAACCATACTTCCAGTGTCACCCCATATACGTATTAACCACTTGCCCACTTCGTAATATTTTGCACAAGCTAGAACTATAGGGCCGATTGGCCAAATGGGTCATCAAACTAAGTGGGTACGATGTCAAATATCAACCCTGAACAGCCATCAAGTCTCAAATTTTAGCGAACATCGTGGCCAATTTAACGCCAACCCTCGTACCCGAAGTTGAAAAGGAACTCTTGTTAAAATTAGGTACATCATCGGGGGGTATGAACCCTTTTCACAGACGGTGCTTCGAATGTGAAGGGGTCTGGGATGGGCATCGTTTTGAAGCTACCCACGGGTAGCACTATTAGGAAATCTATCAAAACTTCTAAGTTGACTAACAATGAGCCGAGTACGAGGCCATGATTGCAGGTCTCGAGCTAGCTAAAATCTTGGGAGAAGAAGTCATTGAAGCCAAGTGTGACTCTTTACTAGTAGTGAACCAAGTAAACAAAAACTTCGAAAGTCGAGAGGATAGAATGCAAAGGTATTTGGACAAGCTGCAGGTAACTTTGCACCGTTTCAAGGAATGGACTTTACAGCATGTGCCTCGAGAACAAAACACTGAGGCTGATGCACTTGCAAATTTGGGGGCATCGGTCGGGAGGATGAGATCAGCTCGGGGACTGTCGTTCAACTCTCAAGATCCGTGATCAAGAAAGGTCATGCCGAGATAAATTCTACCAGCCTAACCTGGGATTGGAGGAATAAATATATTGAATACTTGAAAACGGAAAGCTCCCATCGGACACTAAAGAGTTGAGGGCCCTATGAACCAAAGTCGCTTAATTCACATTGGTTGAAGATGGAACATTATACAGGAGAACATTCGACGGACCATTAACAGTGTGTTTGGGGCCAAGGGACACCGATTACGTTCTACGAGAGGTCTATGAAGGCACTTGTGGGAACCATTCCGGCACCGAATAACTGATTCACAAAGTCATTAGAGCAGGATACTATTAGGATAGCATGGAAAAAGACACTAAGGAGTTTGTTCGAAAATGAGATAAATGTCAAAGGTTTGCATCGATGATCCACCAGCACGGAGAACAACTTCATTCGGTCTTATCCCCATGGTCATTCATGAAATAGGGGGTGGATATCGTCGGCACGCTGCCATCGGCCCCAGGTAAAGCTAAGTTCATCTTATTTATGACTGACTATTTCTATAAATGGGTTGAAGCACATGCTTTCAAGAAAGTGAGAGAAAAAGAGGTTATAGACTTCATCTAGGATCACATCGTGTGTCGATTCAGGATACCCGCCGAATTAGTGTGCGACAATGGAGAACAATTTATCAACGGCAAAGTGACAAAATTTCTCGATGATCATAAAATAAAAAGTATATTATCAATGCCATATCATCCTAGTGGGAACGGATAGGCTGAATCGACGAACAAGACTATCATTCAAAACCTAAAGAAGATGTTGAATGACACTAACGGGAAATGGAGAGAAATTCTACCCGATGTCCTTTGAGCATATCGAACAACATCAAAGTCCAGTGCAGGGGAAACACCGTTCTCCTTAGTATATGGCTCCGAAGCCTTGATTCCAGTCAAAGTTGGGGAACCCAGTGCCAGGTTTCAACATACAACAGAAGAATCAAATCACGAGGCTACGAATACTAGCCTCGAATTATTGGATGAAAAACGAGAAGCCACGCTTGTTCGAATGGATGCACAAAAGCAACGAATCAAGAGATACTACAATAGAAGAACCAACCTTCGCCACTTCAGAGTCGGGGACTTAGTCCTAAGGAAAGTCACCATCAACACTCGAGATCCTAGTGAAGGGAAGCCCGACCCAAATTGGGAAGGACCCTACCAACTCCTTGACATCGTCGGAAAGGGGTCATATAAGCTTGACACGATGGACGAAGAATGACTACCTAATAAATGGAATATATCGCTTCTCAAACGGTATTATTGCTAAGGTATGATTTTATCCCTTTTTTGTTTATATATTCGATACTAACTCACCGCAGGTGTTCGATCCTATACCGAGACCTCATGTTTTAAAGTACGCATTGCACTCTTTTTTCCTTAGATTGGTTTTTGTCCCAAATGGGTTTTTCCGGCGAGGTTTTTAACGAGGCAACAATTATGTGCTACCTGAGGATAATTCATAAGTATCCAAGGCTTTTTTTTACAATCAACACTGAATATTGGGGGGCATCACCCTCGGATGTTATATTTCGAGGAAAGTACTTCGTGTCAAAGGGTCTCGATAGGGAAACTTTGTAATGGGACAAACGGTCGAATGAACTGTGTCCATAAAGATTAGTCGAGCCCCGATGGAAAAATATGTATGCATGTGAAAATTATTCAAAGAAGCATTCTTTCTATATCAAAAAGCTTGTGTCTCAAAGAAAATTCTCTATATACGAGCTCCAAACTTATGATTTTGTGAGAAATGGCTCAAAGTCCAAGTGCAATTATACCTCTTACACTCGGGGACTACCGTCGATGATCGACATTTTCGAGTTATCTAAAATCAAACTCGTATGACCTGAAAGAGGCACCCATCAATCTATAGGCCAAGGCCATCATTCTCGGCGACTAACACTTCGTTCGAAGTGTTATTGGGAAATAAGCCCAAGAGGAATACCCAAAAGCTACGGCCAAATTAACGCGGTTCGGAGACGTCCGAATCCCGCAATAAAAATAGACCTTTGAAATTTTACAAGATACCGGTTAAAAAAAGCTACCCTGGGCAAGTAATCAAAAGGGCTTCGATAAAATCAGCCCTTGAAAAACCTTAATAGGTATCAAATTATCTTAACACAAATGTTCTAAGGCACAAAAAGCTAAGGGGTTTCAATCGACATCGAACCCTCAAAAAACCCAATGGGTAAAAAATACATGCGAAGGCATAAAGAAATTTTTACGTATTTTAAGCCGAAAGAGGGAAGTAATAGCCATCTTTTAGAAGCCATATCGGCCCAATCTAAAGATCCTAAGGGCCAATACACTTAGAGTTTGAGATCTTGTTCTCACTCCATTCGAACCTAAGGGTTCGACATTCCGAGCCCAAATACAAATTGACTTGACTATGGCTCGGGGACTCATCATTATTCGACACAAACCTTAAGGGGCATATGCTACAAGTTCGAACCTTATTCGAACTCGACTGTGGTGACTTCGATAAAGCCACCCTGAACCAAAATCTCGAACGCATTGTTCAAAGCATAAAATTGTGCCTAATGTTTTACAAGGCACAAAACATATTTTCTTTATATATATTGATGAAGAAGGATATGTACAAGAGACTGAAAAAGGTCTTACAAAAAAGAAACTAAGTCCTAACTACGGCTAGGGTCGACCTCTTCATCGGGGGCAGCTTCTCTTTCGGGCCCCTCCCCATTGTCGGATCCTCCTCGACTACCTTCATCAACATCTTCGACATAATAGGAGGAGGCAAGCATCCTGGCATCGGATTCAAGCGCCTTGTCTTGGGCTATCTCCTTAGAGAGGTTAAAACCTCGAGCGTGGATTTCTTCGAGGCTCTCCCTCTGGGATTGGCACTTCGCCAAGTCGTTGCTCCATTGGTCTTGATCAGAAGCCTCCCTTAGTTGCATTTGAGCAGCCTCGACATCGACCAGGTACATGGCTATGGACTTATCAGCCAAGACCTTCGTCTTTATGACCTCCGCCTTGGCATCAGCAAGCTCGGCTTCGAGCTCCTCGATCCTTTTGTCCTGGGCCGAGCTTTTTCTTTGGTGCTCCGAAGTTGAACCTCAACCGATGACATTTTGGACAAGGTAGCCTCTTTTTCCGCAGCAAGGCAGTCCATGTTCTCCTTCCACCGATCACAATCGTCTTTGTCTTGATCGACTTCTCCCCGAAGTAGCTCGATCCTTTCAAAATTTTGCTGCAACTGAGATATTGAAGTATTAGCCTCCACGGTTGGGTCGAGTTCGTATGTTTTCAAAAGGATGGTTACCTGCTCATCTAGCTCGGCCTCTTCCTTACGAGCCTTGGCTAAATAAACTCGAAGGTCCTTTAGCGCTTCATCCTTTTAGCTGCAAAGAAGCTTTAAAGCATTCATCTCCTATGAGACTTTCTGGAGCTCGGTTTCACACTAGCTCAGGTCGCCTCGAGACTTGGCAAAGGCCTATACAAAAAGGAAAATGCAAGTTAGACTTGAATAAAGAAGAGTAAAAAAGGAATTGCAGCAACTAATGCTTACCTGAGATAGGAGACGTTGGGCCTCTTCAAAGAGAATAGAAGCGTTGTTAAGATCGGAGGCATCATCGACCCTAGTGAAGCAATCCCGAAAGGGATCCCCTACACTAGAGAGTCCGCCTATGTTGGGGGTCTTCATCTCCCGAGCCTCTCATATTGCCTCCTCAGAGTAAGTTGGCAAAGAAGGCGAATGACCTGCTGTCATGGTCCCAAGAAAGTCACTCGGGGCGCTCTGATCGACCTTCAGGGTTTCAGAACCGGCCCCGTCTGGTATGTTTGCGGATGGTCGCAAAATGATCTTGACCTCAGGCGATTCGGGGTTTTCACCCGAACCCTTTTTGGAAGCCTCTTCATCACGAGGCTTATTTTTAACAGCCATTCCCAGCTCTGGAGGTTTGGTGGTCTCGACGGCCTTCCTGGGTGGGACCATTAGTGCCGGGCGCCGTCCTTTTTTTTTTTTCTTCTTCTTCTTCTTCATCTCTCAGGCTTCGAACCGAGTCCACCAAGGAGAAATAACCTTCCTCCTGACCATTCGAGGTTTGGGCTTGGGTCCTCGGACAACGAGAATCCCTTCCTTTTCTTGTTTTTCCCCAACTTCGGAATAGGGGACTTGGCCTCTTCCTCGCCACTCGGGGACCTCAATATTGCATCTTTGGTCAGGCATGCACAAAGGAAGCATTAGTAATAATTAAAGATACGGAAATTATTTCCAAAATACGAGGAAGAGGGTCTTTACCTTGGTTCTTCGCCTCTCATCTGCCCTTTGCCAAATCACACCAGCTGCGTTCGGCATGGGAGGAAGTCGCGGCTAACTTTCGAACCCAGTCTTCGTGGTCGGGGACCGCGAGAGGCATCCAAGCAACAACTGCATAGCAAATGAGAACGTTATACAAAGCCAAAGAGGGTACGAAGAATAAAGGTTAATATATCACTTACGATTGGGGTTCCACTCATCGGGGAATGGCATCTTCTCCTTTGGGATGATGTCACAGTCCTCACCCGTATGAACCGGCTCATCCAACCCCTATCCTTATCCTTGTCGATGCTCGCAACAAGGCCTTCGTTGATCAGCGTTGGAGTGATCAGTCCTCGGTAAAGTAGAGGTCGGTACAACCGTATTATGTGGCTCAGGGTGAACTCCAGACCCTCGGCCTTGCTAGAGAAGAAGTGCAACATAATCACAATGCACCAGAACGAACGGTGGACTTGCCCGAGGGTGACCCGATATCTTTTGCAAAAATCGACGATCACTGGGTCAAGGGTACCCATTGTGAAGGGGTAAGTGTAAACACTTAAAAAACCCTCCACATGAGTAGTAATGCTCTCTTTAGGAGCAGGGATGTGTACCACGACCTCGAGACCCCAGTTACAGTCACTCTTCATGGCCTCAAGGTGGCTCATCGTTAAGGAGCAGATGTATCTCGACACATGCTCACATCGGCCTAGGACCGATGAAGGGTTCTCGATCTTGAAATCGGATTTTTAAGTGCACAGGCCAGGAACATACTCGTGAGGGAGCGGTTCCACCGGCATTTTGTCACCAATCGGCCGAGAAGAAGAGGAAGAAGCTTTATCCTTTTGTGGGACGGTCTTTGAGGTTTTCGCCATTGATTCAGATAAAGAAGAGCAAAGGAAGGTATAATTAGGTGTTTTCGGTGATAACGAGGTTGACTCAACGGGCGGCGGAAGAGAGGAGATAGAGAGAGTTAGAGGATATAGAAGTTTGATGAAAGCAAAAGTAAAGTTTGATTCAACAAAGGAGTGTATTTATAGATTCAAGGCGATGGTTCGGTGGTGCTAGTGGTCGACCACCCACTGATAGGCATTGATGATTTGAGGAACTGTACCGACGGGACATTTCGGTCACTTCAGTCGCTTACGTCATAAGGATTACATCATGATCGAGGTCTCCAGAAAATAGAGGCTCAAGTCGTTTCTTATCATTTTATTCTAAGAAACGCGGGGACTACATATATACAATGGAAATCAGGGCTACCCGATTGATTCTTTAATCGAAAGAGAGATGCCACGTCAAAAGGCTAGGATATCGAGTCCGGGTTTGAAGTTGCTTTCCATATCGAGATCGACGTGAACAATCGAGGGCAGAAAAAGGCATACTCCGAAATGACGCCGATATAGCTCAATAACGGAAAGGGCGAGATATCCGCGACGGGTCGAGGATCGTGGAGTGAATTTCGGAGTGGATTGATCTTTAGCGGTTAATCAGTTATCAATATGATTTTCCACTATAATTAGAAGTGTACCTTATTTAGAACTCCTTTAATATATAAAGAGGGATCTCATTCACTTGTAAGGATGATCATTCATTGTTAAGAATACACACATTCGCTACTCTCTTTATTTTACTCATTGTTCATCAATGTTGTTCCATTCTTTACTGTTATTGCTGCTATATCTCGAGAGTGTCTTGAATCGAGGTCGAGGCTCCACTTGCATACTGGTTGGATCTATCTTATTGTCTAATTTATCTATTTAATTCTTCGTTTATCAATTGGTATTGAATTAAATCACATATCCTTAAAATCACAATATAAGTTTAATTGTTACTCGATTTTTAGGGTAAACAATAACTATTCTCGTCCCTGTGGGTTCAACACTTTTCTATACTGTCTTTGACGCGACACGAGCTTAATTTTATTGTTGTGTTTTGTACTCGTCAGAAAATACAAAAGATATTTGTCATTGTAACTAGTGAAGCTTATACACTTTCGTACATTATTATATACTTTTACACAAAGTTGATACATGTTTATACATTATTATACACTTTTTACAAGGTGGATACATTGCTTATATTGGTATTTAAATGCTGAATAATAATGCATAAGAGTGTATAGATATTGTTGCACAAATATAATTATCTATGCCGGTTTAAACTAAAAATATGGCTATGTGGGTGTAATGTGTTGTGTTAATATGTATATTTGTGCAAAATAAATCTTAAATTTTATATTCAGTCAGATTCTTCATATCAATTAATACCGAAGGAGCAAGGGGTCGTTTGGTATGATGCATTATGTAAAATAATGTATGCATTAGCTTTGTATATTAGTAATACTTTATTCGATACACTTTTTAATTTATGCATTAGTTATGCAAGCATTAGTTATACACCTTATTTGGTATTATCCTATGCATAACTAATGCATAAGAAACCAGTATTAACAATGCAATGGGCTTTAATGCATGCATTAACTTAGTTAAAGACAAAAATGTCCTTCAATACTTGATTAAAATATTTTTTATATAATGCAAGTTTGAAATAATCCAAGAAAGTGAGAAATAAAATTATATCCCTAGTAAATAAATAACTACTTAACATATTCTTTTTTTATAAATAAATATTAAGTTCTATACTACAACGTAAACAAATCAAATAATTTTTTTAAATATTTTTCATATACAAACATTCTTCAACATATGTTCCTTTTAAAAAGATAAAGTGATGGACTGTTACGAGAGTATTTTTGTAACAAACAATTCTTTTAATAATAGTGCAATGCTTCAATACATCAAACCAAACAATGGATTAGAAATATGTCAGCATAATTAATACCAACATAACTAATATCAGTATTACTAATACATCCTATTTAACATTATTATTACACACTCTACCAAACGACCCCTAAGGGGTCGTCTGGTTGGAATACGATTTATACAGGTATAAGTTATGCCGGTATAAGTTATATTGAGATAAGTTATGATGTGATTAGTTATGCTGAGATTGTTGTTTATTCATTGTTTGATATGTTGTATTAAGAATGACAAATGTATAATTTCTAAGAAGAAGGTATAAGTTATACTGGTGCTAATTGCCCCACCTTCTATAAGATATAATTTATTTCAGTGTTAAAATTAACACCGAGATAAATTATATCTGATTTACTAACTAAATAGAGTATTAAGATGATATTAAATTTTTATACCATCCATACCTTCTTATACCTGGTACTAAACGACCTGTGAGTGAATAACAAAGAATGTATAAAGCTGTTATGATTCGTATTTGTTGTATGATTGACTTAATTGGTCACTATCAACCGTACAAGTTAAAATTAACTCAACTGTTTTCGAGAATAAAAGGAGGAGAGTCAACTGTGATGGGTAAGGGGGTGGTAGTGAATGAATGAAGCAAAATTAAAGGCAGAAGGCGCAGGGCTCGAGAATTACAGAATCATTGGGATAAGAAAAGATTCATTCGCTCTTTCAATTCGTTCAGCTCAGATCGGCTATTTTTACGTACTTCTCATCACTCAAATCATTCATTACTGCTTTTCTGAATATATCAACAAAAAGCAACCCCATAAATTGATTTAACCTCTGCCAACTTTTTCAGCTGATTTTCTGGTAGAACAAAAACCTTATTCTTCGTTTTCTTTTTGCATCTTCTTTATTTTTTTTTATTTAAGAAAAGCAAGAACTCCACCAATGATAGAGTAATTGATTTTCATTCAACAATGAACTCCACCTGGTCATTTAATATTTGCTTTCTCTTCTTACTAGGAGTAATTGATTTTACTCTAAATCAAATTGTTCTTGAAAATTAAAATTTTAAAATGATTTTTTAATTTATCATATATATATATATAATTTTTAGTAGTATTTTGATTTTATTATTTAAGTTGCTCCATAAAAGTTAAGCATTCAAACCCGTGCACATCTAGTCTGCTCCAATATAGCGAATAGTATAATGTACAAAATTTGATGACCTAGAATATAATATTTACATATGTTAATAAACCTTGAGATTTATATTATTTTATCGTTTTTTTTGGGAACTATTTACAGTTTTAAAGTAAAAAGAAATCGCGAAGCTAACACCTATATATCCATAAAACATCCCGTTCCATTCTCTACCTTTTAAAGCACTGTATTAAAATTTTATTATGGGCGCAAAATCCTTTAAATGAACACAAAATTGTAAGATTAGAAAAATGGAAAAAACAACAAGAGCAAGAACAAAAGTTTGAAATTCAGTCGTGTTCCCCAGCCACCAGGTCTTTTTTTTTTTCCTAGCAATAAAGAATTAGGAGACTTCGAGGTTGTGATTTTGCTTTTGAGAAAGTGTTAAAGGTAATATTTGCTTTTAGTAGATTTAACGGGGCTGTCCAGTTCTATTTTTAACTTTTTGTCCGTAACACTTAAACATGCATCCCAGAATAATGACAGTATATAATTATACGCAAAATAAAAGCATATGTAGTAAAGATGGTCTCTAGTTGTTTTGTAAACCAAAAATAAAGGGAAGAAGGGTCAAATTGTGGTAAAAAAGGAACCTCGGGCCCCTAAAAACGCAATCATAAGACTATCAAAATACAAAATAACCAAATAATTATTGCCTATTGCGTTTATTATGCTCTACATTGATTATTACTCAATCCGATTTACAATAAGTGATTTTCTTTTTACTTTTTTTGTGATTTTTCAGATTACAAGAATTAATTATTTTTTTTCTACCTTACCCTCGGAGTAAATAATATTGGAGTATGTGTTAAGAGTCTTTATGCGAAGAAATAGTAAAGGTTAATATAGTTAATTTCTTAGAGCCCGTTTGGATATAAGAAAATTTTCACTTTTTCGAAATTTTTTACTTTTTTTCAAAATCGGTGTTTGGTCATAAAATTTCAAATTGTCACTTGAAGATGAATTTTGAAACTTTTCGAAAACTCGAAAAATTTCAAAAACTATTTTTCACAATTTTCATTCAAATCACTCACAAAACTTAAAAAACAACCAAAATTATATTCATGTCCAAAATAAAAGAACACACATCTAATTTTTTCCTTTTCTGTTACATATATTTTTTTTTTATAAAACTCCAACTTGAAACTACTCTCCAGTTTGAATGGGTATTTGATTTTTATATTTTCATTTTTTTCATATAGTTAATATAAGATATCTATATTTATATCATTCAAATAGAATAACCAATTGTAAGGGTCAAAATCCGGTTGAGAAAATTCAGCATTCGGCATGGAGAGGTTATCAAGTGCGAGAATTGCGGCTCAACATGGACGATTAGGCCAAGGTCGACCAGAACTTAACAATAAGGAACCGCCGAGCAAGCCATTTGTAACGACGCAACCGATTATTTTGAGCACTCGCACTTCGCTCGGTAGTTTGGGGGCACGAGTAGCTCAGTATAATGTAATAGGACTTGTATGAAAAATTTGAGTTCATTGCGAGTTGATTTGATATGTTTTGGCGCGAGTTTATGGAAGTCGAAAGTTCATTAAGTTTGATTTGAGGCGCGTTTCGTCGTTTCTATGTTGTTACGCGTGATTTGAGGCCTCAAGTAAGTCTGTATTATGTTATGGAACTTTTTGGTATGTTCGTACGGGGTCCCGAGGGGCTCGGGTGAGTTTCGGATATGTTTGGGTTGTGTTGTGCTCGTTTTTCTTATGTTTCGATGTCGTTTCTTCAAGCATAAATGATATCATATTGAACAAATAAGCTCCGATTTCTGTTTTGATTGAAGCATTAGATTCGTATTGTAATTATGGGCCCGTAACAAAAAAGAATCTTCGAATTTGAACATCGTATGAGGATTTTATGGTCATTTTACTAAGAATTAAGTTGCTAGATTTTTCAGATTAATTACGAAATTGCTACTGACTTTGTATTTAAAAATATGCACATTTCCAAATAAGGAAACCAACATATCTCCTTCATTACAAGGTCAAAAGGAGTGATTCAAAAACCTATCTTGACTGCAATTTCACAAGAAATCAATTGGAGGCATCAAAAGCAAGTTATAAAATTATTTGGCATGCAAAACGAGGCAGAACAACCGGGCAAAAGTACTTAATATCAAAGGTTTATTCATTTGGTCATATTTTGAGTTGGGAATCTCGAATTTGGATAATTTTTGGAGGCGATTTTCACTATATGTATTGGGGTAAGTGTTCTATACTCGATTTTGGTTATATTTTATGAATCCATCTTCGTTTATGGCATTTGATTGATGATTACAATGTAAAATTTGGGGGTTTTGTCTAAAATTTCATAAAGTGAACTTTTGAGTTTTGAACATCGATCCGGAGTCGGATTTTAGTGAAAATAGTATGGTTGGACTCGTAATTGAATGTGTTGTCGGATTTTGTAAGTTTTGTCAGGTTTTGAGGCGCGGTCCCGGGTGTGGCTTTTTGGTTGATTTTGGGATTTTGATTAAAGATTCGACCTTTATCAATTGGGTTTGTTCCTTTCGCATTATTTGATGTAATTGAGTTTCTTTTGGCTAGTTTCAAGCCGTTCGGATGGTTGTTGCACACGGGATTGCCTTTTTTGGAGCATCGTTTGGCTTGCTGGGTATTGGATTTGGCTTGTTCGAGGTAAGTAACTCTTCTAAACTTAGTACTGAGGGTTTGAAACCCCGAAATACGTGTTATGTGATTGGTATTGAGGTGACTCACATTCTAGGTGACGGGCGTGTGGGCGTGCACCCTGTGAATTGTGATTTCGTTGTTCCTATGGCACTGTATACTGGCCCTATTTTGTTGATATATGTGTTTTCACTGTGTGATAAAGTAACTGAGCTATCAATCATGCTAAAAATCATGTTTAGGCTTTATGCTGATATTGTTAGGACCCACACTGGTCATTTCTTGCTGTCATCTCACTAATTTCATTGATATTTCGTACTTAGTCATATTCATGCATTCATATCATATCTAAGTCTCAGTTGTTGTTTTTTTATACATCATATCATTGTCGCCGGGCTAGTTTCATGATATTGTGAGCCCGTGAGTGAAATTGGAGAGATTGATGGTTGAGTGAGGCTGAGAGCCTGATTATGAGTGACAATTATGGGATTGGGATGCACGCCGCAACATGTTATATTGATTTATGCCTGGATCTGGCTTATGATAGCGTTTGGGTTGTAGAAGCCCCTCCGAAGTCTGTACACACCCCCAGTGAGCGCGGTTGATTATATTGAGGGATGGATCTTCCCTGGACATGGATCTTGTCCGAAGCATTTATATACCTAGAGATGGATCTTCTCCATGGGGCCGGATTGACCTTCCTCGATACTGAGTGACTGATGGTTAGTGATGTATATATTCCGGGATGGATCTTCCCTAGGTCGTATGGGCCATATATAGTACCGAGTAGTTGAGCATGACAAGTGAAAAGTGTGAGACAGTGAGATTGAGTACTCTAAGAGTGTGAGTACGTGATTCGTGTATGAGATACATGGCATTTGCATGCGCAAATGACATACAAGCATAGAGATGCATTTTTTCTCATGTTATACGGTATCACGTCATTCATGACTTTTTACACACATTGATATGTGGCATAGAGAGGTATTTCACACTTGTTATCTGGAAAGAAAATGAAACATCTTATTTATTGTGGAAAGGATATTTGAAAAAATTACAGTTTTCGAACTCACTCGTATTTTTGGCATTTTCGGTAAAAGATTTGGGTTTTCACTGAGATACTTGAAAAGCATAACTATTTTCTAGAACTGTGAACGAGCTGAGCATTTTTACTTCTGAGATACCTCTTTTATATTTGTATTATGTTGTTATGAACTGTTGTGGGATCTTGGTATTGGACCCGACCTTGTGTTAGGCCGTCACTGCTTTCAACGTAAGGTTATGCTTGTTACTTACTAAGTACATGGGGCCGGTCTTACTCATACTACACTTCTGCACCATGCGTGCCTATGTTGGATGTTGATGTTGATGTGTTCGATGGGAGCTGGATTGAAGTTATACCTGCGTTCCGGTTGTAGCTTCCCATTGTTCGTGGTAGCATTAGATCTATAAAACTTTGTTTATGTACTTTTCAAACAGACGATGTATTTATTTCATTTCATCTTTGTAAATTCTATTCTTAGAAGCTCATGATTTGTACAACCAATGCTCGGGATAATGTATAAGATTCAGATAATTTATTTGCTTAATTGTCTTGTTAAATATTATTGGAAATGGTTAGTTATTCGTTGGCTTACCTAACGGGTCGGGTTAGGTGCCATCACAACATATTGGATTTTGGGTCGTGACACCATTAAGCCCGATGTCGAGTAGCGAAGAATGGGAATAATGACTAGTATAGTCTTGGAACTATCAAAGGGAATATTCTATTGAATATTCCCTCTTATGTACCTTTATAGGGTTTTTGGAAATATCCCATATAAATAGTAAAAGAATGGGGGCAAAAAGCATGTAACATTCGCTCTAATAAAAACTATTATGAAAAGTTGACTCTTGAGATATAATACAAAACTTTACATTTCCACAATGATTCAATTTGTTGTTTATTCTACCTTTTCACGCATCAGATCCGAGAAAGACTTGCTTATTCCCATATCCATTGGTATCACATTATTGTTAGAGAGAAGAATCATCCACCTCATTCACTATTTGGGTGAACCATTCTTCCTATTTACATTTATTTCCATTTTACATATTTATTGCTCATCATTGTCTCACAACGCGTTCTTGATAGCATCATTTAATATTATTTATAGTAAATTGGCTCTAGTGTTATTTGACGTTATACACTGGTATAAGTTAGATCTAGGACTTATTATATTTAACTAAAATTTAGCTTATGCCTTCTTTATTCTAATTAGTTCAACAAAAGGTTTTACACTTTTTGGTCAAACAATTTGGCGCCGTCTGTCCGGAACTTTCTAGTCAAAGTCATAGTTTTTCTAGATCTAAAAAAATAACAACAGCAAAATATAGAAATGCACCTTCGGCGTTAGGGGTGGGCATTCGGTACTTCGGTTCGGTATAAAAGAGTTTCGGTACCGTATTCCGGTATTCGGTTTATCAATTGTGTATACCAAATATCGTACCAAAGTAGTTCGGTACGGTTCGGTATTTTTTATTTTCGTTCGATACGGTTCGTTTTGATACCTAATGTGTCACGTTGTGCTAATAACACTCTTGAAACAAAAATAGAATACCACCTTGATTTACATCCCTTTTTAAAGTGACATCAACATCAAACATGGCAAATTGGCAATAGTAATTTTGACTCAAGCAGAAGAATAGTTTCTCGCAACATCAATATTTTGAGAATGAGGAGAATAAGAAGTAATTTTAAAGAATATCCAACTATGTCATTACTGTGTAATGAAATTTGTCATAACTTATCCATCTCAATAAGGATTTGACAATAATCCTAATGGCAAAGTGGGTTAGGCGCTTTTTACCATATTCTTTTTCCCGCTAAATAAGAAACTATTTCTTCTCTAATATAATAAACAAAGAACAATAAAATTTAATCACTTAAGATAAAAACAAAAAGTAATAACAGGTTGAGGAGATATCCTAAGTAAAAGTAATCAGAGATCAAAGCAAGTTAACAAGCAAAATGTTGCTGAGTAACAGTTGGCAACTTCAGTAATTCAGTATTTTCGGTTAACCGAAGTATCAAAACTTCAATACCGAAAACCGTACCAAAGTACTAAACTTTTGAAAAATTTATATCGAATTAGTACCGAAATACAGAATTAATTCGGTCACGTCCGATTTTTTGGTTATTCGAATTTTATGCCCACCCCTATTCGGCGTAACCTTTGGAACATTCCTCGGCTTTTTGGTGTCGAAGAGAGGCATCGAGGTTAACCCCGATCAAATCAAGGCTATAGAAGGAATACCAGAAAACATGACCAGCAAGAAGCAGGTGCAGAAGCTGACCGACCGTATAGCCGCCTTATCGAGGTTCATCTCACGATCCTCTGATAGATGACACAAACTCTTCGACGTTCTTAAAAAGGACAACGGACTCCAATGGAATTCCGAGTGCGCCAACTCCTTGAGAGAACTAAAGGCGTACTTGTCTTCGCTCCCGTTGCTTGCTAAGGAAGAACCCAGAGAGTGCCTCCTAATCTACCTGGCCGTGTCCGACGTTGTAGTAAGCGCAATCCTAGTCTGAGAAAATAAAGGTACGCAATCTCCAATCTATTACATTAGTAAAACCTTGGTCGACGCCGAAACGAGCTACCTCACCTGAAAAGCTAGTCATGGCTTTGGTCGTAGACCTTATTTTTGATTCCACCCCATCTCGGTGGTCAAGACTTTTCCCCTGAGGAGTATCTTACACAAACCAGAGTTGTCAAATAGATTGGCTAAATGGGCCATTGAATTAAGCGAGCACGATATAACCTATCAGCCGTGAACAGCAACAAAGTCACAGGTACTCACCGACTTCGTCGCCGACTTCAGCGCTAAAATAATGCCTGAGGTAGAAAGGGAATCCACTAGTACTTCTCCCAAGACACACGACCTATGGATTTTATACACCGATGTCGCCTCCAATGCATCAGGATTTGGACTGGGACTCGTACTCGAGGTCCCAACAAGCGAGATAATTCGCTAGTCCGTACGGTGTCCCGATATGACTAACAACGAGGCCGAGTATGAGGCCGTGATTGCAGGATTAAAATTGGAGCTCAAATACGGAGCACGACGGGTAGTTCTTCGCAGTGACTCACAACTCGTCGTCAATCAAGTCACAGGGACTTTCCAAATCAAGGAATAAAGGCTACTAAAATACCAGGCCGAGATCTGCAAACTACTTCCCGAGTTCGACAATTGCCAGCTCGACCAGGTACCTCAAGCGTAGAATGTCGAGGCAGACCGCCTCGCCAAATTGGCGGCAACTACCAAAAACATAAACGGAAAAGAGAATGTGGTCACACTCCTCCACTTAACCATCGACCAAATTAAGGTACGCACTATTAACCTAACTTGGGACTGGCACAACCATATCATCGCTACCTGCAGGACGGCGTGCTCCCAAACGACAAAAAAGAAGTGAAAAAGCTTCGAATGCAAGAAGCCATGTATAGCATAATCAACAACGACCTATACAAAAGGACGTATGGAGGCAATCTAGCATGTATGGGTCTAAACCAGACAAGGCGCATCCTAGAAGAGGTCCCCGATCCAAATCTTTAAGAACTTGAAATTCCAAACTTCCACATTCGATGCCGAAACCCATCAGATCACCTCCAATTGACCCCAAATTTTGCACACAAGTCATATTCAACATTACGGACCTGCTCCAACTTCCGGAATCGCATTCCGACCCCGATATCAAAATTTCCACTTCCGGTCGGATTTTCTCAAAAACCTTCAAATTTCTATCTTCAACCAAATGACTTCAAAATAACCTACGGACATCCGAATTCACTTCCGATCGCGCTCCCAACTCCAGAATCACCATACAAAGCTATTCCCAGACTCAGAATCCCAAACGGACATCTAATACACTGAAATGCCTTGCAACCCAAATTTATGAAATTCTTCTAAAATACTAACTTCCACAATACACGCCGAGACGCTCATGGGTTATCCAAAACCCGTTCCGGACATACGCCCAAGTCCGAAATCATCATACGAACCTGTTGGAACCTTCAGATCCAAATTCCGAGGTCATTTTCTCAAAATTCCAGTCTTACTTAATTTCTTAAACTTAAGGCTCCTGAAATGAAAATTTTCCTTTCAATTTAACTCCGAACTTCCTGAATTTCAACTCTGACCATACAAACAAGTCATAATACCCGAAATGAAGTTGTTCATGACTTCCAACTACTGAACGACGTGCTAGAGCTCACAACGACCAATCGGGTCGTTACATCTCCCCCACTTAAACAGACGTTCGTCCCCGAATGTGCCAAGAACTTCTCTCGAGACACCTGAAATTACTTCCCAACACCTCATGCGCCTGCCCGTGTTGCCAAAACCCAGTTGACCATCTGAGCTTGATAAAAAATCTGAGGATAACCTCTTTTATTCATACCGCAAATCCCGAACTCAATTCTAACACTGAGAATTCATTGACAGGCGTGTTCCTAATATATGAACATCGCATTAACTACCACACAAGGTACCAGGACACAATTGCGTACCTTATGAATTGACACCATACACTGCATAGTCCATCTTCTAACCCAAATGACGCTCCCTGAACCTTAATAGCCAAGATTCTACGAATCTGATGCTCTCAATGCACTTTATAAGGTATATACAAACATCCTGCTGTAATGCTGACGATACCACTAGCATGGAGGAGATGTGTAGAAAATTCATAACCATTTGCAGAGTTAACCACACGTTGAAATCTTTTCTCTAAGCTTAGATCATCATCTCATTGCAAACCAATAATGGCAATTGCCTTGTAATATACTTGCATAATCTTATCACGCTGATTCCACATTTACAAATCTCATCTCACCTAGTATGAACCGCTCAGATAACCGATCACCCCAAACACGGCCAGAAGCTTCACACATGATGCCGCCACGCGCCAATAGGCCATAATTCGAACACGACACATACAGACAATAACATCAGGAAGGGACTACTCGACTCACGCTATAAATATGAACTTTTCTCAGCAAATAGGAAGTAACACACAAGAAAATAATTATAGGAGTTTTGCTCCACATCATACTGTTGCGGCGCGCAACCCGATCCAAATAACATACCCGTGGAGGCGTGCCACCAGATCCCATCATAAGATTTACATAAGGAAACATATACAGAGCCAAATTGCTCACAACTTACAAGATACTGAATATCGGTCACCAGCACGCTAAGTGCATAACACCATTTTGGGGAGACTGATAGAGTCATAGGTTACAAACTCAAGCACAACTGGGGTGCGATATATATGCTAAATCTCAAGAGCCATCCTGCTCGCGTAACCTCATCATTACGCGGAATCTCAACACATAAGAAATTATCAATCCGTCTCACAACTCGCACGACACAATCACAATATCACATGGATTTGACTAAGGCGGAACAACACCTGATATTCTAATACCCCATCCTTGAGGAGCGCCACACCGAAATGAACAATCTGACTCGCCTGAAGCCCATAATCTTGTTTAAATCCATTCATTCATTTCAAGACAATTCTATTCGCACGGAACTAGGCTGGTAGACTTACCTGGGTCCATAACAACCCACTTCCTTTCTCATAACACACAAGAACAACCATCATAGCCGGGATAAACACCCCAAAATTCGCAACTAACTGGATCGAACGCCTTTAGGGCATATATTCTCAAATAAGCAATATTATACTTCCTTATACTTAGTCTAAATCTGCAATCAATCAGGTGACTACAAGTCACGCTTACACAATCTTCCCGTGGTCACACTCCCACGACTTTCCACACAAGGCAACAAGTATGCCCATCCATACCACCGACCATCCTAAGGCTGTAAAAGAATTCAAGGACCCGTAATCAAGATACCAAGTCTCTTTCACCAAACACCGATCTCAGGTGACACTGAAGACAACACCAGCTTACTCTAGACATTCAAATCCCTTCTTTTTGCTCACCCGAGCTCATGACATCCTTGTCAACACCGAACCGCAATCTTGATCCTTACTTCCAATTACATACTACTTACCGCACCTAACAGGCCAATATGGAATAACATAGGAATTCCATCATAACTCCTGAACCACTAATTGGGTGAACACTTCATCACATATAGAAACCTTTTACTTGCTTCAATTCATGAGAACCATAACAACACACAAGTGAGCTCTCACAATCACAATACATGCAAATCCTTAAGTAGTGGTCTGAACCACCATAACCCTTACGGAATCCGCCTATACCTGACAGGCCATAGCACTTGAATGCTTCCAAATGTAATCTATTACGACGGGCGACATGCCCCACACACATCTGCACAAACCATACACATACTCAATCATACCGAAGGAACTGATCACTGCCGTACATGTGACATTTCAACCATGGCTAATCAACCTATATCCTTTTAATCATCTTTAATTGCTTCAGAGATAATAGTAACTTCCTTCAACTCATAGCAAACTCAACCCTCACTCACCCCAGGTGACCTTGATTCACGAGACCATGTTGCCTAAATCCCGCAACCCGTCTCACACCATCCTGATGATCTTCCTACAACCCGGAGTCTATTTCTCTCACTCCTTCAATACCATCCTGCATGCTGAAAATAACATAGAACACTCCAATAAATTTCCTCTTCCTAATATATTATACTGCAAAAGCTCGATTCTTAATCATGATGTTGCCTGAAACCCTTAAACACCATAGTCTCTAACTTTCGAATTCACTAGGACCACTGCTAAGAGTCACCCACCCTGATTGGCGCCGAATACAATCAATTCAAGGGTTCTTCTAGCACATGAACATGCTCTCAACGAAGCACGTGACTGAGTCACTACCCTGCAACTTGCCTATGCCTTAAGCATAAATTCTGAACCTTTTCAAGCCTAATCCCTGGTCCAATAGGACCTACTTGCACATATTTATCCAATCCCAATCATAACCACCATTTTATCCTTTTCCTCAGCTGAAACAACTTCCCAACTTGCCGGCAATTCGTGACCCCATGAGAACACATCCTACAACCCAACTGCAGGAGGTGGGACTCCCCCACTTAGCCCGAAGCTACTCTTTCACCACTGTAGACCCTGCTGAAATCCTTTCTCCTTGCTAACATGCTCTTGCTCAACCAATCCGTCAGCCCTTCCGAATTTCTCCTGTTAGCATTCCATGAATATTTGGATTCTCTAGCACCCTTCGCACATTCGACCTCCTACCGACTAGCCACTAGGACCCCTCACAGAACTTGCCAGACCCACAACCGCTAACCTACTCACAGAAGATAACCCACCTGTGGAGACTCACCAACTGACACCTTCCACTACACTGCGATGCACACTCTCCACAACTTCAAGACCCCCATCCTAAGCCTGCACCCATTACCAACTTTACCAGCCTACCCGCTCTTCCTGGACATCTACTAACTGCTCCACCACATCTTCCGATCCACTACAACTCTCAAATCACTCCAACTTTTCCTCAAGTTAGGCAGCCGTCTTACCACTGAACTCATACACTGCGCTGCCACTTTCCCACTTTAGTTAAACTCATTCCCTTCAGCACTACCTGACTTCCTTCTCTTATGTCTGGCCTCTTTTATAACCTTGGCCGCCGCCTGACACTTCTCACATGACTTCCTTCATTGCATACTTCTCAATTGCGGCCTCAACTCCATATCTTTCTTTGCAACACCTAAACCAGCAGATCGCCATAACTTCGATTCCGCGAAAATCATCTTTCTCGAGCTGCCTTCATTAGAGACGACTATTCAATTCTGAACCACCCCACCACGATCTCTGGCAACCGCTTCTTCAATGCTTTGTCGTAGTACTTTGACCTCGTTCCACCGAGAAAACCATGGCATCGATGAACTTAACATATTCTATTCGATCAAAAACACCGATACCACATCACGGATGAAAACTCCACCTCGCTTGATAGCACCAAGTCTCATTACTTTATCAACCCCCACCTGACCATTCATAGCTCCAATGCCTTTCCTTTGCCGGAACTAAAACACTGAAATATCGAAACCACGCCCTGAGAAGACCTCCCTTCAAGCCATTCATCACCCCAACATATGGGCAAGCATTCTACCATCGTATCGACATCGCGCGATAACCAATCGTGAGCGTCATAACAACCTGATCATGGCCTCAAAGTCCTCAGAAACACAATTACTGAGCTGCAACAACATATTATTCTTCTGCAGGGCAACAACAGCCCCAACCAACTACACATGGAAAACATCTCGCACCATATCCGTAGCACTATTTCAATTCCTCGACTCCTAAAATCATAGTAAGAGCTTCGCGACGTATAAGATTGAGTAGGAAGAAACATAGGCATAAGCCTTAATGGAATCAAATCGCACGATGAGGAATCAAGAAGGGAAGTACTCCTACAGCCCTGCAGCCTCTCGAAGATAAGTACAGACATCTTTGTACCGATCCGCAAGACTCTACTAGACTTGCACATGACTCGTGAAACCTAGAGGAACCTAGAGCTCTGATACCACGTTGTCACGACCCAAAACCTATGGGTTGTGATGGCGCCGGACACCACTGTCAGGCAAGCCAACCCCTTAATCAGTTGAAATACCTTCCTGTTTAACAATTTCGAAATCGTTGCCTTTATTGCATTTCATAATCAAATAAATAAATTTTTGTAAATTAAACACGACAGGAAATCCATTTAATTCAATAAAACAAGATTCAACACATCCCAGGAACTCGGTGACACAAGTACATGAGCAGTTTCTAAGAATTTATACAATTATGCAACTCTTGTCCGAGAAATAAATGGGAAAAAAGCAATAGAGATACAATGTAAAGATATAGAAAAAAGGAGACTCTGTCAACTGCGGAACGCCTCCGGATGAATGCAGCCCGAGTAAGTCTCCAAATCAATCGCTGAACTATGAAGATACTTGTGCAACAAAATGCACAGAAAGTGTAGCATGAGCACATAAACATATATGTACCCAGTGAGTATCCCGTCTAAACTCGAAGAAGTAGTGACGAGAGGTCGACTAGAAACTCACTAAGGTCCAACAATATAATATATGACAGGATATGGCGAAAGCAGCAGACATGTAGGATAGTAAACAACAAGTGCATATCAAATGAGGAAATTCAGGTAATAACTGAAAATGAACCTCAATGTACTATAATTTACTCTTAACCAATGCCTGACTATCAAATTATAAGTGAACCGGAACCCAAGGAGCATATACAGACACGGACAAGACAATCGGCCGTAGTCATAAGGGTGGTCATAAGGACTGAGGTCACAAGCTAACCCACGATCGCGAATCATACCTGCGACTCGCGTGCTGACTCGATATAGTAATAAGCTGACCCACGATCGCGCATCATACCTGTGACTCGTGTGCTGACTCGATAATGATAAGCTGACCCACGATCGCGCATCCAGTCTGCGACTTATGTGCTGACTCGATAATGATAAGCTGACCCACGATCGCGCATCATGCCTGCGACTCGTGTGCTGACTCGATAATAATAATATATAAGCTGACCCACGATTGCGCCTCCAGTCTGCGACTCGTGTGCTGACTCGATAATAAGTGCATATACATATATAGGTATATATGTGTACCGACTCAACAGTGAACTCAACAGAACCGTGCCAATACCACTGTAGCCAACTGGGATTGAAATCATAATATTTCACCTTTCCATGTCATCTCAACAACAATTACAACTTACAATACATACAAGGTACAAACAAGGCACATAGAGGCATGCTCGTGAGTCCTAAAGCTACCCGACATAGCAATATAGTCGCCACGTACGGACTCTTGTCACTTGGTACGTACGCGGCCCCCACAACATGTATACATAACAAATAAGGAACCTATGGGGATATTTCCCCCTTATAAGGTTGGAAATGAGACTCACCTCGCTCCGAATATTCATCACTGGCTTTCGAGCCCCTACGACGACCCCAACGGATGAGCAACGCCCCCAAACTATCCAAATAACGATAATTCAATGAAAGTATACTCAAATATTTTCTAAAAATTCAGATTATATAATTTCCTAACTCCGCTAAGTGAAATGACCAAAATGCCCTCGGGCCCACGTGCCCGGACATCGAAATTTCTTGAGGAACATATATACTCATAGCTTTACTAGTACAAATATGCAATTTACTCAAATACTCGAGCTCCATTCGTGGCTAAAATCCAATTTATCAAGTTCTAGGTTTTCTTCCAAAAATCCCAATTTATTACTAAATTCCCATGTTCAAATCCATGTACAACCTTGTATTTAACTTGGAAACATGAAGGAGTTACTTACCTTGTGATTCCTGACGAAGATCCTCTCTTGAAGTTCCTCCAAAATCGGCCAAACCAAAGAAGAAATGAAGAAAAATGAGCTAAACCCGCTAAAATATCATTCTGCCCAGGCCATTTTCGCACCTGCGGTCCAATAGATGCTCATGAGGCTCCGCACCTGTGGAAATTCCATCTCAGGTGCGACTCTAACTCCACCTAGCAACTCTCGCACATGCGACGCCCTTAGCCGCACCTGCGGCCAAATCCTCGCAGGTGCGGTCACACCAGATGACAACAACCTTCAGCTTTCTTCAACTTCAAATATTGATCCGTTAACCACCCGGAATCCACCCGAGGCCCCCGGGACCCCGTTCAATCACACCAACCTGTCCCAAAACATGACACGGACTCGCTCAAGGCCTCAAATTACACCAAACAACATCGAAACGATGAATCTCTCCCCGATCCAAATCTTTAAGAACTTGAAATTCCAAACTTCCACATTCGATGCCGAAACCCGTTAGATCACCTCCGATTGACCCCAAATTTTGCACACAAGTCATATTCAACATTACGGACCTGCTCCAACTTCCAGAATCGTATTCCGACCCCGATATCAAAATTTCCACTTCCGGCCGGATTTTCTCAAAAACCTTCAAATTTCTATCTTCAGCCAAATGACTTCAAAATAACCTACGGACATCTGAATTCATTTCCGATCGCGCTTCCAACTCCAGAATCACTATACGAAGCTATTCCCAGACTCGGAATCCCAAACGAACATCTAATACACTGAAATGCCTTGCAACCCAAATTTATGAAATTCTTCTAAAATACTAACTTCCACAATACACGCCGAAACGCTCACGGGTTATCCAAAACCTGTTTCGGACATACGCCCAAGTCCGAAATCATCATATGAACCTGTTGGAACCTTCATATCCACATTATATGGTCGTTTACTCAAAATTCCAGTCTTACTTAATTTCTTAAACTTAAGGCTCCCGAAATGAGAATTTTCCTTTCAATTTAACTCCGAACTTCCTGAATTTCAACTCTGACCATACACACAAGTCATAATACCAGAAATAAAGTTGTTCATGACTTCCAACTACTGAACGACGCGCTAGAGCTCATAACGACCGGTCGGGTCGTTACATGCAGTTGCTAAAATAGGATTTCTAAATGCACACAAAATCGCAACCTTATGCATAGTTTCAGAATAAACATAGATGGTTATTTTTAATGTTGTTTACCTTAGAACAAGTTTTCTAAGTGTGGAACATGGTGGTAGCATGATGACAACTTGTATTAACACATTTACCCTAAGATATCTAAATGAGGTTTAGAATAGGCAGAATCACATAATGGCAGTTTATGTTAATGTTTACCTTAGAATCAGGATTTCTAAGTGATGATGAGATGCTGAAAATAATATATATGAACCCTATGTAGCATGATATCTAATGCATGGCATGCTTGGAATATGTTGTACCTAAACATGGATGCTATTGCGCATTGAGAAAGTAAACCTAGGAAGCATGGTTTCTACCCTTGATTACACTACAACATGCATATCACCCACCCTTTTCACTATCCAACCCCAGAGTTATTTTACAAATAATTATTACAGACCATTGGATATGATTTACATACCTGAAATAAAAGAAAATAAGAAGTTTAACTATAGGGAGCCTACAATATAGGCCCAAATATCCATGTTTTTAATGCCAAGTATTGTTTCACAGCCTTTCTCACAATCCGGGTGTGTCAGAGTTCCCTAAGAACCTCAAGGGATCCCGGGCAGTGCTCACACCTAGATTTCATAGCCAAGGAAGAGAGTAAGTGCAGTGTGGAATAGCCAGTCTTAGTGTGTCAAAGTTCAGAGGGAGCTCAGGGGCCCCAAAGCAATGCTCACACAAAGGGGGCAGAACCTAAGGGGTCTAGGAGTAGAGTGAGAGTGCTTGACATAGTTTTGAAAATTGTGAGTAAGAAAACAGTTTCTGAAAAGAGACTTAATTGAAATAGCTTTTTCATAACAAAAAGTTTAACCACTAAAAAGAATTAAAGAGTAGAAACACCAAACAAGTTTTAAAATCACACAAACAACCAGTAACAGTCAATCAAATACAACCAGGGGCAATGGGATTTGAGGGACACATAAGGTACATAGTACTAAACATGCAGAGATATGCATAGATACACAATCAGGAGTTCCTAAGGGGTTCAGGGAACTGGGGATACAATAGGGTATAGGATTGAACTAACATAACAATATCAAACAACTTAAGCAAAAGAGGATGCCCTGATAATGCACCAACATAGGCATAGAGAGATTCACATAAGAACATGTATCAAGTACTTACAGACATGCTAAACAAATAGAGTATAACTTGACATGTGAATGAAGTTCAAGATTTTCGTTACATGTTGAACAACAAAACATCAAATAAAAAGCATATCAGAAACACAATGAAGTGCAACAGTAATAGAAACATGTTAGTTTGAGAACTGAAATTCGAATTAGGACATACCAGTGAAGTGAAGAAGACAATAATACAAAGCAGGAAGTAGGAAATGCACAATAGTTATCCTTGGCTTGTAGCCGACTAACTTAGAGTAATAGCAAGTAGCACAAAAGAGAGAATAGAGAGTTTTAGTTGTGAGAGAGAGTTATTGAACCAGATTAGTTCGTGTCCTCTAATGAGAGAAGAGTATGCATATATATAATTTTGAAAGTTGGGTAAAAAGTAAGGTAAAAATCAGAATCAATCAACAATTATGGAACTTGGTATCAATTAGAGTGAAATCAGCCCAAGTACTCCCATAATTAAGGGAGTTATTCAAATGGTAAGTAACAAATAAGGAAAGAGACCATATATAGCTTAAAGGAATATTCAAAAAATGCAAGTATATGGCAAGTATTTAGGCTAGGTTCGTCAGCTTCTAATTAAGGAAGTAGGAATCAATTAACAATAAATTAATCATGTAACAAGGTAAAAAATAAACTAAGGGTCGGTAATTAGCAAGAATATCCCCATAGGAAATCAATAAAAGTTTTCAATCACAAGGAATCAAGAATTCAAATAATAGCGAATAATACTAATTACTATGAACACAATATAAGCAAAAGAGATAAATCAGAAACCCTAACAAAGTAAAATTACAGAGAATCAGGGATTCGAATAGGAATAACATCAATTGAAAGAAATTAGCACGAATTAAAATAGATAATAGGCAAGAAATCAGAAACCCTAGTAGTGAAATCATACGAAATTAGGGATTCACATGAATCACAGAGTGAACAGTAATGTAAGTAGAAAGCAAGAAAAATCAGAGACATAGATGAACAACATAGGGTAAAATATCAGAGAATCATAAATCTCATGAGATGCAAACACATATCAAAGACAAAATTAGGAACCATAAATCACAACGTCCCAGCAAAGGAATCCAACAATGCAAACAATATTATAACATCACAAACAATAATAGAAACACACCATCCCGGCAAGGGAGTCAACAATGAAAACAACACCATCCCGGCAAGGGAAAACAACTATAACTAATTCTCGCTTAAGCAATTTAACATTACGGAATAAACTCAACTTAAACGAAGGTCCAGAAATAGGCAACATCAAGGAAACATCCACAACATAAATGTTTATCAACTGTCCTAAGTAGCACATAAAGGAGTAATCATAGGAATTACAATGTAAGACTCACGAGCATGCTTGACGCCAACGAACGGATGCTCTAACTACGGCTAAGCAACTATAAAACTAGATAACACTAATATAATCCATTTGACAGTTTTAGGAAGAAAATATAGCATAAAGATAAGAGCGGTAAAATATTCAGTTAAGTCAATTAGGATTAAATAATCAACGAAGGAATCCAAAAGTAAGTAATCCTAATTTAAGCAGGAAATAATAAAATTAAAAACCAAGGATGCAAATGTAACAATTACAACTCATACACAGGTAACATAAGAACCTACGAATCCTAAAAGGCCAATTTATTAGCAAATAAGTCCGAGTACGCACTCGTCACCTCGTATACACAGACTACAATCAACAAGGAATACTCAATCCTAAGGGGTAGTTTCCCCACACAAGGTTAGGCAAGATACTTACCTCAAAGACGACTAACCGGTACTCAAAAATGAACTTCTCGAGCGGAAAGACCTCCAGACTGCTCAAAATCAACTAAAACAACTTCAAAATACACATAACTGTATAAGGAATGATTTCGAATAATAAAGTTTCAATCTTTACTAAATTATGAAAATCGACCCAAAAGTCGATCCCCGGGCCCGCACCTCGGAACCCGACAAATTTTACAAATTCTGTTTACCCATTCCGATACGAGTTCTCCCATACTAAATTTATCAAATTCCGATATCATTTGGTCATTCAAATCATGAATTTTCATTTTAGAAGTTTTCTTTCAAAACCCACAATCCCCTCAACCCAAAACCCAAATTAAATGATAAAAACAAGAACTAATTCATGAAATATAATTAATTATAGTGGAAGAACACTTACCCATTCGATTAGTGTGAAAAACCCTCGAAGAATCGCCCAAAATCGAGTTCTAGAAGTCAAAATATGTCAAACATGGTGAAAACCCGATTTTTGGTAACTTATATTCTTCCCAGGCGTGTAATGAATCGCGATCGCGGAGTATGGTTTGCGATCGCGAAGAGGAAAGGGAAAACCTGCCCAGGTACCCTTTTTGTTCAATGCGATCACGGGCTCATTGTTGCGATCACATAGAAGAAGAAATGGCCACTGTTAAAATAGCATTGTGCGATCGCGATTGTGAAGACGCGATCGCGAAGAAGAGGAAAATATACTTCTGCGATCGCGAACGTGAGTGTGCGATCCCATAGGGTGAAGTCTTCAAGTTGTGCGATCGCGAAGGGCAAGATGCGATCGCGGAGTGTATGGGTTGTAGAGGTATGCGATCGCTGACATGCATTTGTGATCGCACTGAAGGAAAATCTGGGCGGCTCAAAGAGACTCTATGCGATCGCGGCTACTCCTATGCGATCGCGGCTACTCCTATGCGATCGCATAGAAGGAAACCAGAAGGCAAATTTTAGCTGTTCAAAAATTAGGAAAATGGACCTGACACCCATCCGAAACACGCCCGAGGCCCCCGGGACCCCGTCCAACCACACACACCAGTCATATAACCTAACACGTACTCGCTCGAGGTTTCAAAACACATAAAACAACACTAAAATAACGAATCAAACCAAAAATCAAACTTATGAATTTTCAAAACTTCAAATATCAACACTCGCTTCGAAACCTATCAAATCAACCCGGAATGACGTGAAATTTTGCAGACAATTCCTAAACGACACAACAGACCTACATCCACTCTCAGAATTCCATTCCAAACCCGACATCAAAATTTCACCTATCAGCCGAAATCGCCGAAATTCTAACTTTCGCCAAATTACCTCAAATCACTCTACGGACCTCCAAATCCAATTCCGGACGCACGCCTAAGTCCAAAATCATCATACAAAGCTGTTGGCATTAACCAAAACTCATTCTGAGGCCGTTTACACAAAAGTCAAACCTCCGGTCAACTTTTATCTCTTAAGCTTCTAAAACTGAAATTTTTCTTCCAATTCGACTCCGGATTATCCGGTAACTGAATCTAACCACGCACACAGGTCTATATACACAATGTGAAGCTTCTTATGACCTTACACCACCGAACGAAGCTTAAATTCTCAAACGACCGGTCGGGTCGTTACAAAAAGAAAATGATTAAGCCACAAAACATGGAAAAAGGGAAAAGAACGTACTTCAATCAATGAGAACACTAACGAGTAAAATTCCATTGCTCATAAATCCACTAGGGCTCGCCACCAGGTGCTTGGTTTTGACGAAGAAGAAGTTGAACCAAAATCGGCGATTTGCCTTGTCGTCCATTCCTGCCACCAGCCCCTTGGTACCACGGTGGCGAAGGTAAACCATCGTGCCTTGATGGAAGATTGGCGCGAAGAGGTGCAATAAATAGTGGATAGAAATTCCATAGCCGACAAGCTTCATAAATTTTATTAGCATAAGGAAGACCTTATAAATGTAGGGGGAGAGCTGGGCCGTGCAGACGCCATAGTAACATTGTCCCCGACTGGAACCAGGTCAACGTGAGCAGGGATGTTGTATTTAGCCCTGAGGGCGTCTATATGATTTGCCTCTATCTTGGACTTCACCGGCTAGGGGTCATGTGCAGGTTCCTTCGAGAAATCCGACCTGGAGCTTGAGTTATGAGGAATGACCTCCTCCACAGTGGGGAAGCTCTCATCCTCCGTAACAATGGTTTCCCCTCCACCAGAACGCATTGCCACTGATAGAGAAGTTGGGTCTAAGACCATCTCAGTGTTTGGAGTTACGTTAGTCATCTTTCGATAGTGCATACACAGTGGAGCCGGAAATGTAGAAGGAACCGTGATGGTAGAAGTTGCAGGAAGAATGAGCACAGTAAGAAGAAGAAGAAGCAAGGTGCAGGATTGAGAAATCATAAAATGCAAAGGTTTCTCCGAAGGGTCTCCTCCTCCTTATTTATAGAAATCATGGTGTATGAATCGATGCGAACAACCGCTAGTAGCCCCGGAATCAAAACGACAGGGGCTCGAGGAATGATGCAACGCATCGGGAAGATGCACAATGATGACACATATGGATGTGACGTCACCCTGAACCAGCCTCATTGACCACAACTCTCGGAACAACACGTCATCATCTCGACAACGATCACCCCTACTCGACCTCCACATCCAAATTTTTCAAGAATTGCTGCTGATAAAGTTCGCTCATTGAGGTTGACCAAAATACGACCTCGATAAGCGGAGGGACTAACTGTATGGGTAAAAATACGACTGAGGAAATTCGACATGGAGAGGTTGTCAAGTGCGAGAATTGCGGCTCAACATGCACGATTAGGCCGAGGTCGAGAAAGGCTTAACAATAAGGAACAACTGAGCAAGCCATTAAGGCCGAGGTCGAGTAGCGAAGAATGAGAATAACGACTAGTATAATCATGGAACTATCAAAGTGAATATTCTATAATATTCCATCTGCTGTACTTTTTTAGGGTTTTGGGAATATCCTATATAAATAGTAAAAGAAAGGGGGAAAAGGCATGTAACATTCACTCTGATAAGAACTCTTATGAAAAGTTGACTCTTCACATATAATACAAAACTTTACCTTTCCACAGTGATTCGATTTGTTGTTTATTCTACCTTTTCACGCATCAGATCTGAGAAAGTCTTGTTTATTCCCATATCTATTGGTATCACATTCTTGCCAGAGAGAATAATCATCCACCTCATTCAATATTTGGGTGAACTCTTCTTCCTATTTATATTTATTGCCATTTTACATATTTATTGCCAATCATTGTCTCGCAACACATTCTTTGTAGCATCATTTAATATCGTCTATATTAAATTTGTTCTAGTGTTATTCGACGTTATTACACTGGTATAAGTTAGATCTAGGACTTATTATATTTAACTAGAATTTACCTTACACTTTCTTTATTCTAATTAGTTTAACAAAAGGGTTTACACTTTTTGGTCAACCACCAATTAATTCAAAATTTAAAATTCAAAAGGTTTTTTAAGTTAGAAAAGAAGTTTATTTTGTCTTAAAACTCCAACTTGAAACTACTCCCCAATGTGTGTGTGTGTGTGTGTATGTATGTATGTATATATGTATGTATGTATGTATGTATGTATGTATGTATGTATGTATGTATGTATGTATGTATGTATGTATTAGAAGACACTACTCCCCAACTTGAATTGAAAGTTGTTTTATTTTTAATTTCATTTTTTGTTAAAGTAATTTTAAAACTCCAACTTGAAACTACTCCCCATTGTGAATGAGTAGGTTTTTTATTATAGCTAATTTTATTTTTTATCTTTTTTATTTTTTTCATTTTAAAATAATTTTAAAACTTCTACTTGAAACTACTCCCCAATTTGAATGTGAGATATATATATATATATATATATATATATATATATATATATATATGTGTGTGTGTGTGTGTGTGTGTGTGTTTTCATTATAGCTAATTATAAGATATCTATATTTATTAATTCAAATAGAGTAACCAACCAATTAGTTCAAAATTTAAAATTCAAAAGGTTTTTAGTTAGAAAGGCAGTTTGTTTTGTCCTTATGCCACTTGACTTTTTATGGTTATGCTACTTGTCTTGATATGATGATTTTGCCTCTCCTTTTATTATATATAGATAACTACCACCATTGAGTAGCGACTCTTTAATCATTTTTGTGAATGATGCAAGTACGGCTAGATTTGGACCTTCATTGGTCCAAACCCTATCTCATTTGTAACATAATTTGGATTAGATGATTAATTAAGGGAATCTCACATGCTCTTCAGAAGCAGAATATATATAAAGAAATAATATTAATCAAACGTAAAAAATGATAAATTTATAAGTTTGTATATATTGTGATGGAAAAAAAATGTCACGCTCCAAATATTCACTAGTTATGATGGCACCTAACCCAACCCGCTAGGTAAGCCAACTAATAACTAACCACTTTCAATAATATTTAACAAGACAATTAAGTAAA
The DNA here is from genome assembly GCA_005239495.1 of Nicotiana undulata. Classification (NCBI taxonomy): domain Eukaryota; kingdom Viridiplantae; phylum Streptophyta; class Magnoliopsida; order Solanales; family Solanaceae; genus Nicotiana; species Nicotiana undulata. Next base: position 81,846 of record ML261019.1, read on the forward strand.
TAAATTATCTGAATCTTATACATTACCCCGAGGAGGGGTAGTACAAATCATGAGCTTCTAAGAATAGAATTTACAAAGTTGAAATGAAATAAATACATCATCTATTTGAAAAGTACATAAACATGGTTTTATAGTTCTAAAGCTACCACGAACAAGGGGCAGCTACAACCGGGACACAGGTACATCTTCAATCCCGCTCCCATCGAACACAACAACATCCTCAACCCACAATTGCACGCAAGGTGCAGAAGTATAGTATGAGTACAACCGACCCCATGTACTCAATAAGTAACAAACCTAACCTTATGTTGAAAGCAGTGAGAGCTAACACAAGGCTGGGTTCAATGTCAATATCCCACAACGGTTCATAACAACATAAATACAAGTATAAAAGAGGTATCACAGAAGTAAAAAATGCTCAGCTCGTTCACAGTTCCAGAAAATAGTCATGCTTTTCAAACCTAAATCTTTTACTGGAATTGCCAAAAAATACAAGGTTGAAAACTGTAATTTTTTCCAAATATCCTTTCCACAATAAATAAGATGTTTCATTTTCTTTCCAGATAAAAAGTGTAATATACCTCTCTATTCCCATATATCAATGTGTGTAAAAAGTCATGAATGACGTGATACCGTATAACATAAGGAAAAATGCATCTATATGCTTGTATATCATGTGTGCATGCAGATTCCTTGTATCTCAGAGATGAATCATGTACTCACACTCTCAGAGTAATCAATCTCATTGTCTCACACTTTTCACTCATCATGCTCAACCACTCAGTACTGTATATGGCCCATACGGCCCAAGGAAGATCTATCCTGGAATATATACATCACTGACCATCTGTCACTCAGTACTGAGAAAGGCCAATCCTGCCCCATGGAGAAGATCCATCTATAGGTACATAAATGCTTCGGACAAGATCCATGTTCAAGGAAGATCCATCCCTCAATATAATCAATCACGCTCACTAGGGGTGTACAGACTACCGAGGGGCTCCTACAACCCAAGCGGTATAATCCACATGGACAACTCACATGCTGCACGGACAACTCACGTGCTATAATTTCAATATCTGGATCCACATGGACAACTGACGTGCCATAGTATCAATATCCTCACAAACAGGCCCCCGGCTTCACTCAGTCATCAATCTCTCTAGTCTCACTAGCCGGAGCACAATGTCGTGAAACTAGCCCGACAACAATGATATGATGTATCAATAAATAACAATTCAGATTGAGATATCATATGAATGCATGAATATGACTAAGTATGAAATATCAATGAAATCAGCAAAATGACAACAAAAACGACCACTTTGGGTCCCAACAGTGTTGGCATAAAGCCTAAACATGATACTTTGCATGATTGACAGCTCACTTACTTTATCGCATGGTGAAAACACGGATATTAACAAAATAGGACTACTATATAGTGCCATGGAAACAACAGAGTCCCAATTCACTTAGTGCAAGCCCACAAGCCCGTCGCCTAACATGTGCTTCACTTCAATACCAATCACATAATAGGTATTTCGGGGTTTCATACTCTCATCACTAAGTTTAGAGGTGTTACTTACTTCGAACGAGCCAATTCTAATGCCAAACAAGCCAGCGTTGCTCCAAAAATGCCATCCCGCGCGTTTTGACCTCCGAACAGCTCGAAACTAACCAAAAATAACTCAAATACATCAAACAATGCTAAAGGAAACAAACCCAATCGATAAAGGTCGAATGTTTAATCAAAATCCCAAAATCGGTTAAAAAAATCCAACCCGAGCTCGCACCTTAGAACCCGACAAAACTCATAAAATCCGATAACCCATTCAATTACGAGTCCAACCATACTAGTTTCACTCAAATCCGACTCCAAATCGATGTTAGAAACTCACAAATTCACTTCATGAAATTTTAGACAAAACCCACAAATTTCACTTTGAAACCATCAATCAAACGTAATCACTAGGGCTTGATGCCCAAAACCACTCCGTACAAATGATTTGCCGCTAGAGTAACAAAGGTATGCCATTATGACCATTGTTCCACCGTCCAGTGGCCAAAAACCACCAGACCACCTCCAAAATTTGCGTATTAACAATGCAAATCTACCCCAACAAAGCTCATTCCAAAGCAATAACCCAATCCGAACAAATCTCAAGATTGGCGCAGAAATATCTGTTAATAACAATCGTCTGGGAGGTACTAATACTCCTCAAGCATTTTCTGGGCCAAACTTAAAATCTCCAAACTGTGGAAAATATGCTCCATCTCAAAGCGCACCGCCCCGCCAATTTTCAAGGAATTCAAACTTGGGCATCGTTGATTCCGACGTAACGCATAACGTCGACATAGAAGAAAGGGTCGGGCATAGTGCTCCAGGTGATCAATTGGAACCAATTTCAGTTGAGTATCAGACACAAACCTCATTTTTGCAATCAAATGAAACTGGCAGCCTGAGCAGTACAAATGCTTGACGAAATGACTCGTTCAATTCTGTGCAAAATTGCAACCAATTGGCCATTGGAATGTTTTCTTCAATCCCTAAGGCACATGTTTGCAAAATTTCAGACCAATCTAACAAAGGATTTGACCACCATGAGAAATCAAAGAACACAAAATTGAACCAATTGGACGGAAAGGGTGTTCTCGTAAACCAATTGACTCAAGACCAATGCCAAATTTTTCCAAATGCTCAGTAGAATGCTTCTCAATCATCTAACCCAACCTTCATTGAGCCAAATTCATCGAATAGTCCAAAAAACCTTTTCAACATATTCCATTGTTTCAGGTGTTCGACGAAATACCCAAGCTAGTCTTGTTCCTGATTTTAATGAACAAATGAATGGTAGTGCTCCGCAAAGTCACATTGAGACTAGTCGTCATGAGAAAAGTGGTGAGCCACTACTGCCATCCATAACAGCAACACATGTGCAGGGGCATGTTGTTTCAGGGATAGCCTCAAACTGTATCCAATCTAGGAGAAGTACATGCTCTTGATGTGGCTAATGGAACCATTGACTTACAACCGACTTCAAACAATCTGCCTCCCGGTAATTTAAATGAAAAAGGAAGTACAACAACTATAAGGACACAAGTGCCCAATGCTGCAGCACCATCTCAAACTGCCCAACCACAACCCAAATTTCATCCTCCTAAGTCAGCAATTAACTAACCTAAGGTCTCTGCCAATTATGATCGACATACCAGGAAAACAAGCCCACCAAACATAACTCCACATATACCAGCTACTGCTTCAGTAACCCCCAATGCAAACAAAGAAACTCCTCAGCCTTCAAGATCCAAAGACCAAGTTAAAAAATGCCCAAATACCACTGTACTAGCTCCTCCAACAATTACCCACTCCTATGTTCCAAAGATCAGGGCCATATTTGAAGTAGAGATAAGACCAATCAATTTCACCCCTCCAAAGCTCACCACTAAACAAGGCAGACCTGCAGTGGTTTTCAAAAAAGAAGAATATATGGGCACTATGTCTACTAGGTGCAAGTATACTGTGGTAGGCAAATTCTCTAATACTATGCCTAGGATGGATGTCATCAGAAGAAGCTCTGTAAACCAAACAGAGCTTAATGGAGGAGTCAAAATTGCTCATTTCATATCAAATACTGTCTACATCGATCTAGACAATGAATATGATTAGGCAACTATGTGGAACAAGCAGTTCATGTACTTTCAAGGATAAATGATGAAAGTTGAAGCTTGAACACCTCTTTTCAGTCCCAAGGAAGATTCCCCAATTGTGCCAGTATGGATTGTTATTCCTGAGATGCCTTGTCACCTTTACTATATGGAGATCCTCACTCTATTACTATCTCATATGGGCAAGGCTCTATTCTTAGACTTAGCATCTTTTCACAAAACATGAGGCAGTGTTGCTGAGGTAAAAATGCAAATTGATCTTACCAAAGACAGACCTCAACATGTGTGGACGGGCTATGATGATAATCAAGATGAAAATGGTGATAGCCAATGGTTGGAGATACAATATGAGAACATTCCTTATTATTGCCTACATTGTAGGCACCTTGATCATACAATTCAGGCATGTTCAGAAAAATCCAAGCACAAAGAGATACACAAGAGGAAAGCCAATGCAACAACCAAAAAGTAAAACAAACAGCAGGAAATGAACACAATAGAGACACATCAACCACAACAACTACCAAAACAACAAGCACATAATACCCAACAAAAACACATCCCTCAACAGCAATAGCAGGCCAGGCACCAAAAAGAACAAGCACAAGATAAGGCGGAACACCAAATCTTAGGGGCCGACCCTTCACAAGAGGAATGGAAATCCAGAAAAATAAAAGATCCAAAGGAAATGTTCAGAACAGCACCAAAAAGCAACATGCAATGTATATTGCTAAACAGCCTAATATTCAACAACAACAGACTCCTCCAAAAAACAATCAAAATTATCTCGAATAATCAGAAAGGACCTCTAACAATCCTCCAGTACAAATAGTGAGGAGTGCTGATTCTGGTGCCCAGGATCAACCAAACTCCCACATTCCAATTTTTGTTGATGAAGTCAGTGGAGGAAGGTAGGTTTGTCAGGAGGAAACCTTAGAGCTTAGAGAAGGGGATCCAAACAAGGGGGTGTCCTAGGCTGTACTTAACCCCTGCTACCACTAATGATGTTGATGGTCAAGTTACATTGCTTACTTTCAATTCTGGGGAGGAAACTCTAGCACAACTCAAAAAGAAGGCAATGGGTAAACAACATGTTATGGAAACTGCAACAGTTAAAACCAAAAAGAAGAGTAACCCCAGCCAAAAGAAAAGAAGGAATCTAAAGAAAAAAGAAATGGATTTAAGAATTCAGTAGGATTCTGAAGCATTGCAAGAAGACCTTACCAATGATGCTCAACAATTGGAAGCTGACTCCACTGAATTGCAACCTCTGCTAGTTGACAAAGGAGAGGGTATCAATCACTCCTCATCTGTTGAGAAGAGACTGGCTGTGTTTGAAGACAATTTAGCTCATCTACCTCAGGATGATGAGTATAGACCTATCCTCTCAGAAGATGAACTAGAAAAAGGAAGTGAAGGGGATGATGAGTACAGTGAAGAGGATCAACACTATGATCTCCTCATCAAAGCAGTCAATGGGAAGAGTACCAAGACCAAATCATTGCTTCTCAAGGGCTGTCACCAAGGTTTAGACAACCAATGCCAAGAGTAACCAAAAGCAGAGCAGCTGCAGCTTCCAGTAACAACCAACAATTCAAAATATCAACTATCCATTAATGATTAGTACAATAGTATGGAATGCAAGAGGTATCAGAACCTCTGGAGCCATTGAGAGACTCAGAACTCTGAAACAAATTCACAACCTTTCATTCATTGCTGTACTAGAACCATTCCTTGATACCAAATACCTCAACTACTATCAAATCCAACTGGGCATGCAACATGCAGCTTCCAATGTCAACAATAAAATCTGGATATTCTGGAACCAGGACTTCAATGGTACAGTTCTAGACATAGGTGAACAACAATTGATAATTTAATTAAAGCATGCAGAAGCTGATCAGGTCTTTCGTATGACTGTCATCTATGCCAAATGCAAACAAAACTTGAGAAGACCACTATGGGACAACCTAAGGTACATCTCCTTTTGTGATGTGCCTTGGTGTGTCATTGGTGGTTTTGATGTGATTGTATCGGTGGAAGAAAGATAGGAGGCATTCCTTACCAAATGAACAAAAGTATTGAATTCTTGAGCATGGTTGAGGACTGTGGATTAGTGGACCTTGGCTTTCATGGTCCAAGGTACACTTGGTCTAATGGCAGAGGTCCATGCTCTATTATTTGGAAAAGATTGGACAGGGGATTTGTTAATGATAATTGATTAGCTTCATTCCCTGCAACCACAATCACACAGTTGGCTTCTGCAGGGTCAGATCATTTACCTCTTTTAATGGAAATGCCTGTGAGACAGGAAGCCAACCAGAAATATTTCAAATTTCTCAACTATTGGGTAGACAATGATACCTTTCTACCCTTAGTCCAGAAGACTTGGGAGACGGATATTGTTGGGCACCCTATGTGGATCTTTCATCAGAAGATCAAAACCACTTCAAAGGCATTGAGCAAATGGTCCAGCGAACAACATGGTGACCTCTTTCAAAATCCAAAAGAATTTGAACAAAAAGGGAAAGAAGCAGAAGAGAAATGGATGACCTCCAATAACCCTGCAGATAGAGCAACATTTCATGCAATCCAGGCTCAATATGTAAGGCATTTGAAAGTTGAAGAGGCAGTCCTAAAGTACAAGACTAAATTGTAGTGGTTTAAGGAAGGCGATGCAAACACATGATACTTTCATAGTCTCATCAGAGGAAGGAGAAGGAAACTCTATATTCACAAGATCAAAAATGAGGAAGGTGAATGTATTCAAGGTAATGAACAAATTGGAAATGAAGCTTACCAATACTTTGAAGACATGTTCACAAAACAAATGGTGCTATTATAGAAGACATCCTTAACAATATTCCAACTATGATCAATCAGGACAAAAATGCAGAACTCATCAAGGATCCTACAATTCAGGAAATTAAGAAGGTGGCCTTTTCAATGAATCCCACAAGTTTTGCTGGTCCCGATGGCATGAATGGTAAGTTCTACCAATCATATTGGGAAATTATCAAAACTGATCTCTTCAGAGTTGTATTGGCTTTCTTTAGGGGAAGTGTTATGCCCACACAATACCTACCTTGTTCTGCTGCCAAAGGTTGAATTCCCAAACTCTCTAACTGAATTCAGATCCATCAGTTTGAGTAATTTCATCAACAAAAATCATCTCGAAAGTTATCTCTACTAGATTAGCCCATATTCTTCCTAAACTCGTCTCCCTCAACCAGTTAGGTTTTGTTAAAGGAAGAAGCATCATAGAAAATATCATGCTAGCCCAGGAAATTGTTCAAGGCATCAGGAAACCTAATCAAGGGGCTAATGTGGTAATCAAACTTGACATGACAAAAGCATATGACAGAGTCTCTTGGAGCTACACCTGTATTATGCTCAGAAGATTGGGATTCTGTGAAGTCATCATTGATATGATTTGGAGAATTATGTCCAACAACTGGTACTCTGTGATTGTGAATGGTATCATACAAGATTTTTTCAAATCCACAATGGGTCTTAAACAAGGTGATTCACTGTCTCTTGCTCTCTTCATTCTAGGTGCTGAATTGCTATCCAGAATGTTGAATAACTTAACACATGATGAGCTGTTCAATGGTTTCTACATGGAAAGGAGGGGTCATCAAATCAACCATCTTAGCTTTGTTGATGATGTGACCATTTTCACATCTGGTACAAGATATCCTCAATAGAATAATGACCATTCTTAGAGACTATGAAGATACATCTGGTCAGAAGATTAACAACAGAAAAAGCCATTTCATGATTCCTTCTTGTGTCTTCCACTACAATGTAACTAGAATTCAACAAATTACAGGATTCTCTAGAAACGATTCTCCTCTTACCTATCTTGGTTTCCCTCTATACATAGGTAGGAAAAGAATCATTCACTTCAATCGACTCATATCAAAATTGGTTAGAAGAATCAAAGGTTGGAAAGGAATACTCCTATCCTACGGTGGAAAAGTCACTTTGGTAAAGTATGTTTTGCAATCAATGCATGTTCACTTGCTTTCTGCTGTTACCCCTCCTAAAACAGTAATGAAACAGATTGAGAAGTTGGCTGCTAATTTTTTCTGGGGTATGGAGATGGAAAAACAAAAATATCATTGGGCATCCTGGAGTAAGCTATCATATCCATGTAATGAAGGTGGCATTGGGGTAAGATCTATTCAAGATGTCTGCAAGTCCATGGAATACAAGCAATGGTGGAACTTTAGGTGCAAACCTTCTTTGTGGAGCAATTTTCTTATGGCCAAGTACTGTAAGAGATCCCAACCAATCTCTAAAAATAGGATACTGGCCAATCACAGGCTTGGAAAAGCCTATGACAAACAAAAAGGAGGTAGAAAAACACATCAGGTGAAGGCTCCATTCTGGGGAGGTGAGCCTCTGGTGGGATAATTAGCTAGGTAATGGACCTTTAGCTGCTCACAGAGCTGAAGGAGGCAGACCTGGCAAGATCAAAGTCTAACAATTTTGGGATGCAGGGCAATGATGTATTCAGAAGCTTAATGAAACAGATCCATCTCACATGATTGCCCACATTCTGCAAATACCCATATACAAGAACCCACAAATTCCTGATAAATCCATTTGGACCCCCAATGTCTCAGGAAATTTCACCTGTGCCTCAGCCTGGGAAACCATAAGAAGGAAGAAACAACATCTGCTTTCTAACAAGAAGACATGGCATAAAAAGCTTCATTTCAAATGGTCTTTCTGTATCTGGAGATTTATCATAAATAAACTACCAACTGATGATAGGGTTGCTGCTTTTGGCAATCCTATAGTCACAAGATGTGTATGTTGCATGAGACCACTAGCTGAAACTGTTAATCATATCTTCAGCATAGGTCACTTTGCAAGAGTTATTTGGAAGAAATATAATGGCATCACAGGCCTCCAAGTTGATCAACTCCCGCTACACCTTGTTCTTATGCAATGGTGGTTGCACAAAGGCAAGAATGTAGTCCAACAATTTCTTCTTGATACAACTCCTACCATCATCTGCTGGAATCTATGAACGAACAGATGTAATGCCAAATATGGTGGTAGAGCCTCCTATATGATCAGAGTCTTGTACTCCACTGACTCTGACATTCATCTACTATTAAGGTTGTGTTATCCTAATTTCAACTGGCCATCTATGTGTATTGGTCTCTTTTCAATGACTGAAAATCTGCAGCAAATCATCTCCATTACCAAGGTTGTATGGAGGAAACCACATGACAACTTTGTGAAAATCAATAGTGATGGTAGTGCACTCAGTAATCCAGGGAAAATTAGAGATGGCACCATCATAAGGGATCAACATGGTAACTTCATCCATGCTATGCCCACCCCCTTGGTGAAGGAACTAATAATCAAGCAGAAACTGAAGCTGCTATTATTGGTATCCAGTGGTGCTTGGAAAATGGCTATACCAAAGTACATCTAGAAGCTGATTCTACATTGTTGATTACTTGGAGCAGTAGCACTTCTAAACCTCCTTGGACTCTTCAGATGATCATACAAAAGCTAAAGGATCTCAGTCATCACTTTGAGAAATTCAAATGTTCTCATGTCTATAGAGAAGCCAATTTTCCAGCTGATTCATTATTAAAACTGAGTCATGATCTTAAACACATGTCACATTTCAACTGTATGCAGGAACTGCCATAACACATTAGAGGTCAGATCATACTTGATCAATTACATACCCCTGCTTTTAGGCACAAAACCACAAACAGATTCCAAATTCCCACTCATAATGCTTCCACATCCAACTTCTTTAATGACTATGGCTAAATTTAGGATTCCATTACAACCTTCCCAATAGTCCACCAGTCCAAGTTAAGAACACTTTGAACATGAGAAAGCATCAATCTGTCACTACGAAGGAGAATACTACATCAACAGTATGCACCAATAACCAACCTTTTTCTGGCTTCATTTCAGTAGCAGTGTACAACAACTTTTTTGCAGGAATCCCCTTTCTGATTTCACTCCAGCTTAGAATCCCACACAACCCACCACAACCCCATCACACACATAACATAGACCAAACACCTCAGCAGCAGCAGTACGACAATCTCTTCAAAACACATAACCATCTCTCCAACAACAGTTTCCCAACCTCCCTCACCATAAATACTCACAACTTTCCTACCCTCACACCATACAACACATGACACCACCTTTTCACAAAAAAACCTTTCCCTTCCCCCACTAATCCAAAACCACATTGCAATCACAAAAGCAGGGACATCTGGTTTTCCCTTAACTTTGGTTTCTTTTTTGCAGGTATTTCCAGTGAAGGCTTGTTAGGCCAATTTACATACTTTCAGTGGGTGGTATCAACACTTATGGTGTTCATCCTACTGAAAGTATACCAATTTCCTCAACCAATTCACCTCTTTGAACCTGCTAAACAAAAGTATCAGAAGCAGGAAAATCACCTCGTCCATGATCTATACTACCACCTCCAAGATCATCAATAACGGGAGCCATACTTCACATCCCACAATCAATACAACTATCACCCAGAACCCACAAGAACCTGGGGGGCAGTACTACCCTTCAAGATCAAATAAGGAAAGGAAACATTGGCCTTGTGTGGAAGCACTTTCTCAATGCTCACTGCCACACAACAACTGAAATGCTGCCAGAATGCATCAACTCTCCAAAATGCCAACCTACACACAGGTCTGTCCAGTTCTGCACACCCTCATCATTCTGAAACTAAACTGTCACACTACTCTCAGAACACATAAGAACCTGAGAGTAGATTCCTTTCCACTAACAAGTTTGTTTCTTTTTGCAGGTATTATGGATAGGTTCAGAGTATTGCTATAGTTACAAGGTGTGGTATTAACATCTATGATGCTCACTCCTTTGCAAATGCATAAATTCTCCTGGGCCTGTCAGAAGGGCAATTCTAAACTAGCTCACCTACAGCCACACATAACACACATGTTTCACAAGTTTCACCAGGGGTCACAAACCTTCAGACATAACAACAACATAAGCAAGCACACACCCAATATATTATCTCTTTTGCTTTCTCACCAGTAGCAATTGCATATAAAGTCAGCTGCATTTTATGTAGAGGTTCCACAGGAGAATGATAGGGATCGATACCTATATTTTCAACAAAATAAAGCCATCAGCTTTAAGTAGCAGAAGCTCACACGCTGTAGCAACAATACAAGAAGCCATAATCCATCTGCAAAACCTGCAATCTCCAAGACCTCTTGGAGGATGGCAGCATGAAAATGTTTACTCTTTTCTGTCAAAAGAACCAGGCAGAATCAACATATTGTCACGACCCCAAATCCTAACAGGTCGTGATGGCGCCTATCGTGGAACTAGGCTAGCCTCTATCACGTAACTACACATTTATTTTAATAAAGTTTCTCAAATCATTAATAATATTCCATAGCAAGTATAAAATTTTCTCTAAGTCTTTGACAAAACATAATATCATTTAACAGTCTAAACTATTCCCCAGAACTGGAGTCAACTGATCACGAGCATCTAAGAATAAGGATAATACTACTAATGTCATAATACACCGTCTCAGAATAAAATACTAAATAATGAAGGAAGGGAAATAGAGAAGCTGTGGACGCTGAACAGCTACCTCGAAATCCCAAAAAGCTGAAGCCGAACGGACCCAAATGACTACTGCTCAGAACCAGTACCTGGATCTGCACACAGAGGTGCAGGGAGTAATGATGAGTATGCCAACTCAGTAGTAATGAAAATAAATCAAGTCTGAAGATAAGAAACACACAACACAAAACACCAATCCACAAAATAGTAAAATACCGAGTCAAAGTAAAGTATGAATCTAGTACATATGTTCGAAAACTAGTTTTCGTAAAAATCCTTTGCACAAGTATATTTTAAAATGTCTCTCAGTAAACTCCCAAAATCTCAGTATGAAAAATGAAGTGAATCATTATCAAAAGCTTAGCAAAATATTATTATAAACTGCCCCTCGGGCCCGATCATCACTCATAATCAGTCACTCAACACCTCACCATCACTCAGTAATAGTCACTCAGCACCTCACGGTCACTCATATCTCCCAATCACTCGTCACTCGGCACTCGGCACTCGCACTCAGTAGGTACCTGCTCTCACTAGGGTGTGTATAGACTCCGGAGGGGCTCCTACAACCCAAACGCTATAAACAAGACAAATAAGGGCATCAGTCACTCAGGCTATCGACCTCTCTCATATCATAAATATCCTCACAATATTGGCCCTCAGTCTCACTCAGTCAGACACTCTCAACATGCCACTCGGGCCATAAATAAACGGGGTTCTCGACCCAAAATAGTATTCATTTCATAAAATAATAATATTATCGAATCTGAGTGTCAACAATTTAACAAGAAAGACTGAGTGTAAAATCGTAAGTACTACGTGAGGAATATCAGAAAATAGCCCCCAAGGGGTTAAAACAGATTGGCACTAGGCCTCAAATGTGGCTTACAACCCATATATATCAAAACATAGTAATATTATTTAACATATGATTTAAAGCAGTTTCGCAACTCAATAATTGCCTCAAAAGGAACATATTTCCAAATTTCCAATTCGTGCATGCCCCACACTCGTCATCCATTGTGTGCGTCACTCCAAAACCGTGAAAGGGTGTAAATTCAAGGGTTTCATACAGGATTTAAAGACATTACTTACCTCAAACTAGCCAGAAAAGCTATTCCACAACATGCTTGCCCCTCGAATCAACTTTCGAGTGCTCCAAATCTATCAAGTTCATATTTTTCACATCAAATTATGCTACGGGATGAAACTCAATAAAAAAATATTAATTTTAAGCAAAAAAACCGAAATTAGCCAAAACCCGACCACCGGGACCGCGTCTCGAAACTCGACAAACTTTATACCAAAACGATCCCCATCATCTCACAAGTCAGTACATATAAAGATCTCTGAAATCGGAGTCCAAATGACCCCTCAAATCACCCCTAAAAGGTCTCTTAAACTCAAGCCCTCGTTTCCCCCTTTTTTCACTGATTTTCCCTAATTAAACACTGTTAATTTGGTCCTTAATCACATATAATCGAGTTAATAAGTCCAGAAGGCTTACCTCAATTATGCACAAACGTTTCCCTCTTCCAAAAACCCTCAAAAAGCTCGGAACCCGCACAACAATGTTGAAGAGAGGGCTAAAAATCGTTAAGTCCCCTTTTTATACTTTTCTGCCCAGGGTTTTCGCACCTGCGGCCTTTTTCTCGCACCTGCGGTTTTTCATTAACCGTACAATTCTCGCACCTACAGCTCCACTTCCGCACATGCGAGCTCGCAGGTGCGGTGAAGTGTCCGCATTTGCGACTTCCTCCTAGGCTGGACATCTTCCGTATTTTGCGGAGCCTCATCACGCTCCTGTAGCTCGCACCTGCGGTTAAACATCCGCAGGTGCGGAAATCACAGTAGCAAAACACCAACAGCTGTTTGCTGCACCTTTCAACTCGAAACTATCCGTTAACCATCCGAAAACAATCCCGAGCCCCTCGGGACCCCAACCAAACATACCAACACATCATAAATGATCATTCAAACTTAGTTGCACTCTCGGAACACCAAAATCACATCAAATTCAAGCATATGAACTTTGAAATTCCTAAATTCTACCAACGATGCCGAAACCATCCAAACCACCTCCGATTGACCTGAAAATTTGCACACATATCCAAAATGATATTACGAACCTGTTCCAATTATCGGATTTCCATTCCGACCCCGATAGCCTATTTCCCAATACTAACCTGAAATCACCAAAAACTAACTTTCGCCAATTCAAGCCTTATTGTACACCAGACATCACAAAAATATTCCGAACTCACTCCTAAGTCCCAAATCACCTAACGAAGCTATCCGAGCCATAAAATACGCATTTCGGGGTCGTTTACCAATAAGTCAACTCCCAGTTGACTTTTCCAACTATAAGGCTATTTTTTAGAGACTAAGTGTCTCAATTCTCACTACCACCATTCTGAACCCGATCCAACCGACTCTAACACATCATAAACAGTATAACCAACCTATGACAAGGAAAAAATAGTAAATATAATGCATATTCTACGGAACGACCGGCCGGGTCGTTACACATACATGGCCATCTTCTAGGGTTGTTGTTTTATACTTCAATACCACACAAGAGAGGGGGGGGGGGGGGATTTTTGTGGTGTCCAATTTTTCGAGTACTGTCTTACTAGAATAACCTGGTTCTTCTTGGTGTTTCAACTTCTACTGGTGCGGAATAATAAATGCAGTAAAATAAAAGCACAGAGAGTTTTACGTGAAAAACACCTGGCTCAAAAGGTGAAAAAACCACGACCTACTCCTCAGTAGAATTTTCAAAAACTCTTCACTACAACTCTGAGCCAAACAACATTTATAAAATAAACTCTTTTATTAACCTAGGACTAACTCTAATCCCTTTGTAGCAACCTAGCCTCTAGCTAATTGCGACAAGCTTCAAGTTAACTCTACCTTGAACAGTGTGTACCTATTACAATTGCTTCTAAGAAATCTGAAAAGATACAATATTAAATCACCTACTACAACCAACTAGACTCAATAAACAAATAGATGGAACTGGTTCTTCTAGCTAGTCAGTAGCCTTTATGTCGCACAAGGATTGTGCTTGCAAAATATCTCTGGGAATTTTGCTTTCAATTCTTGTTTAACTTCAGCCTTTGTGCGATCAATTCTTCAGTAGGAATACTTCAACATTATATAGCGCAAGTAGTTGATATGTTCTTGTTTAGTTCTAATGCAACTCTTCCTTGGTGGAAGAGTTTGTATTAAACTCAACTTCCTTCCTTTGTTACTATCCTTGCTGAATTCAAACTCTAACCTCTTATCAATTTGCAACCTTTTCGCTTTAGGAGAGTACCTCTTAGTTCCCAAGATAATTCACAATAACTTGTTATCTCCTACGCATGGAATCTTCGCGTGCCAATGAGTCTGTTTCACTATGATAGCCTGATGGACCTGGTTCAACTTGGTAGACATTTGTCAATCTTCAAAACCATGCAGTGACTTGGTCAACAAATTCCCCTTTTTGATGATGAAAAACCCTGTGCTTAACCCTGTACAATCTTCAAACACTTTGTATGGTTTTATGCATTTATCATAGAGAAACCATGTTCATTAGGTTATCAATATCACTTGTGAAAATTTTGAAAAGCACACACATCTTCCCCCTTTTGGCATCATCAAAAAGTTGCAAAATGATAATCTTACCATAATTTGTTTAAAAATTACTCATGGCCATTTAGGCAACTGCATGTGCAAAACATGATTAATCATCACAAAAAGAACTAATAAAGTCATAACAATGAGCAAAAAAACAAAAAAACAGAAACAAAACAAATCCTGAACTGGGTCATAGATGGGGTTTTGGTGGCTCTGGACATCCTAAGGTTGGGCAGGTGCAGATGAGGTTGGGTTCTTGGCTTGAAGGAGAGAAAGCATTTGTTGAAGAACACCTTCATTTTTCTCCTTCTCCTTTGCTAGTTCAACTCTGAGAGCATCCCGCTCAGCTTCCACCTCATGAAGGCGAGATTTCAATCTAAGGATCTCCTCATCCTTCATCTCTCCTTCCTGCACCAATGACCTTACCTTGTTATTGACTGGCTGCTTCCTAGATGAACCAGGTTCATCTTCCGGAACATTGACAATATAATCACAGGTTATCAAAGTGTTCTTCCCAAAATAATCCTTAGCATTAGCAATCTCATCTTCCTTCACATGAACCTCAAAGTGGGCAAGCACAACCGTTAGAATAAAGCCATAAGGAATAGCATGTGCTTTGGTTCCATTGACAACTATGTCCAAGAGCTGAATGATGAAAGCTGGCCAGTTAATCTGCTTACCCCTATACAGACATTCCATAAGCGTTAAGTCCATATAGCTTGCAATGCGCCTTCTCTCTTGTCGTGGCAGCAGGAATTTGATCACGAATTCAAAGAATAACTTGTGCTGGGGCCTCATTTCACTTTTGAACACCGGCCTGGGATCAACTTCCTCCTCATTCTCACAAAAGAATCTGGTGATGTTGAGAGCTGAGGCCATTCCATCAAGTATCTTTGCCTAGTGTAATCATCGTATCCCTCAGCAGGTATGTTCAAAATCTCTCCAGTTCCTTTGCATCAAAAGTGATCTGAATTCCTTTGACTATGGAGGTCACCCTGCCACTCTTGACACTTGCATTTTCCATGAACTCAACCAATTCGTTCCTTGCCAGCCTTCCATCCATGTGAAGGACCATTTCCTTCCACCCCTGCACATCCAGTGTGTCCAGCAGGTATTGCATTCCAGGTTCCTCGAGACCTTTTACCAACTGCCCTTTCAGAATTGTACGCTTTCCAAACATGGTGAGTTTTTCAGTTTCTCACCAGACTTCTCCTCTTCTTCTCCACTCCATTCTTTTTCTTCTTCAACAACCTTCACTTTCTTGGCCTTGGACCTAGACCTTTTAGTAGTGCACGAGGGTGTGGCAGACACAACAACTGACTTCTTTGAAGAGACCTTAACCTTCTTGGGCTTGGGTGTCTCAACCATAACTGGAGCAGGCTGCTCATCATGAAGAACTAGGTCCATCGTATCATCATCTAGAATTACAGCCTCAATAGGCTCTCCTATCTTTGCCTTTCCCTTTGAAGCTTTCCTTTTCTTGCTTTCTCTCAGAGCCCTTTCTAACTCTTTTTCACCTTGTCGAACAGCACTTCGTGTAGCGCAAACTTTAGGGGCAGGAGCATCAAATAATACAGAAGCTTTCCTTTTCTTTGGAGGAACTGGAGTAGTGACTTTCTTGAATGTTTGAGATCTCTTCTTTTTGGGGTTATAAGACTCCCTCAACTTCCTTAGCATCTCAACCAGTGTCTCCTCGATAAATGAACTATGTTCATCTGCTGATTTTTGTAAGCTCTCTAGACCTGCTGCTGCTTCCTCAGCAACACTTCCCCCTAAATTTGTGACATCTTCTCCAACATGCTCAGGAACGGGACCACAGATAGCCAAATGGGTGCCGTCCTCCCCAGATCCCCTTACAGAACCTCCTTCTCCCTCAAGAATTTTATCTTTTCCTAATTTTCTATGCCTATCCGGCACTTCAACATCAACAACTGACCCAACCAACATAAACCTATTCTTAGTGGTAGCAGTTTCAGAAACAATCTCAAGATCACCTTGCTCAGAACTGGATGAACCAGGTGCATCATCCTCATTGGATGATTTGAAGGATTCACGTGATGATTAAGAATCATTATCCTTTTCAGCTTGTAGAATTTCCTCCAAGAATTTTGCACGAGAGCCAGAAGCAACAGACTTTCTGGCAAGAACTTTCACACGACGAGCCCTGGGGGCTGGAGTAGGGTTAGGTGTGGGTTCAAGAACTGGAGGGTTTTCAGGGGTTGAAGATATCTCTGGAGATTGAGAGCTATACACGGATGGAGAATTAGAATCAGATTCATAAAGTCCTCCATCATAATCACGATTGGGAGATGAAGAAGAAGAAGAGGCAGGTGGTGGTGAAGACATTGCGATAAGCTTTTTAGAAGGAGAAGAAAATTCGATCAGTATTGATTTGAAGAAGAGAGTGACGAATTTGGTTCTACTTGTTATGTTATGAAGAGGGGTGGAAATGATGACCTTTTTATAAGATGTGGCTATGAATAATACAACGGGAAGAGCATTTAATTAAGAGGGAGTCTAATCGACGTAGGAGTGTCATTTATTAGACAGTTAAGAATCCCCTAAATCTAGGCTAATTGAGTAGCGATGGGACTTCTTGAAACGGGTTCATTTTAGGATAGATACTGAGAATTTTAATTGAACCAAATAAGGATAGAATTCTGCTCCTGTATGACTATAATTATTTCAATAAATGTATGGATATGAGCACGTACCTTGTCAGTCAGATGAACTAGCAGTGATGAACCAGGTTCATCGTGTTAAAGTCTTTATTTTTCCTCAATTCAAAGATAGAAAAAGATCATTAGCAACAAGGGAATAATATTAATACATGGCAAGAGAGTGTGGTAGTAAAGTCATGATACTGAGCAATGATTAGTCTGGTTTATTATCTATGTTAATGTTTCTAGCCAATTTTTTTTTTCAATCATTTTTTTTTTCATTTTTGTTTTCCAATTAGGTGATCTTAATCATCCCTAATTCAAGCCGGTTTCTCTCAAAATGCTCCCTACTCAGTGCTTTAGTAAAGATATCTGCAATTTGTTTGTCAGTAGCACAAATTTCAATTGTGATCATTCCTTTTTCATAGTTATCCCTAAGGAAGTGGTGTCTAACATCTATGTGCTTAGTTCTCTTATGATGAACATCCGGTTCTTTGTCATATTAATTGCACTAGTGTTATCATAGAAAATAGGAATGCATCCCACATCTATACCAAAGTCCATGAGTTTTTGCTTGAGCCATAACAACTGAGCACAGCATGAGGCTGCAGCCACATATTCAGCCTCAGCAGTAGACAGAGCTACTGAATTTTGTTTCTTGGTGGCCCAAGACACAAGGCGGAAGCCCAGAAATGAGCCATGCCTAATGTACTTTTCCTGTCAACCAGGAAACCTGCATAATCACCATCAGCATATCCTACAAGGTCGAAATTACTACCTTTAGGGTACCAAAGGCACAAATAAGAGGTGCCTTTCAGATATCTAAAAATTCTCTTCACTGCAGATAGGTGGGATTCCTTTGGATTTGCCTGAAACCTAGCACACAGTCCTACACTGAACACAATATCAGGTCTACTGGCAGTAAGATATAATAGAGACCCANAATGTTGATGGATCATTGTTCCATTGGGGTTTTGCTTGATTTGCAAGCCTAAGAAGAAGTTTAGCTCACCCATCATACTCATCTCAAACTCGCTCCCCATAAGTGTAGCAAATTCCTTACTCAGTTTTTCAGAAGTTGCCCCAAATATAATATCATCCACATATATTTGCACAACCAGGAGTTCTTTACCCTTTTCCTTTAAGAACAAGGTGCTGTCAATTTTGCCTCGTTTGTACCCATGTTCTAGCAGGAATTTTGATAGCCGCTCATACCATGCTCTAGGTGCTTGTTTGAGACCATAGAGAGCCTTGTCAAGTTTGTATACGTGGTCAAGTGACTCCTTGCTTTCAAAACCTTGAGGTTGTTTGACAAATACATCTTCGTTCAGATAGCCATTGAGAAAAGCACTCTTAACATCCATCTGATGGAGAGTGAATTCCATATGTGTAGCAAATGCTATAAGAAGTCTGATTGCCTCCAGTCTTGCCACAGGGGAAAAGGTCTCATCATAGTCAATTCCCTCTTCTTGACTATACCCTTGAACAACCAGTCTGGCCTTGTTTCTTGTAACAGTTCCATCCTCATCGAGCTTGTTCCTGAAGACCCACTTTGTGCCAATCACTGATCTGTCTAGTGGCCTAGGTACCAAGTGACATACTTGACTTCTTTCAACCTGATTCATCTCTTCATGCATGGAATTTACCCAATCAGCATCTTGTAGGGCTTCACCAATGTTCTTTGGTTCGATTAAGGATAGAAAGGCATCAAACGCACACATATTTTTCAAGGAGGCTCTTGTTTTGATTACGGATGACAAATCTGTTATGATGTTCTCAAGAGGGTGAGAACTTTGATATCTGTGTGGTTTGAGCACTGATTGTTCATTTCTGGATGATTCTATGGTGTCTTGTTGTTATGGAACAGGATCAGGGCCAAGGTTCACATGTTGAGTTCCCCCTGTCATGTTTCTTGGGTTAGTTGGACCTGGTCCATTACCTATTCCATCTCCCATGGCTGCTTCAATGTGTTCACAACTTCTCACCAGTCCAAGATCCTCATCTTCTGGTTCTTGTCTCTCAGAAAGAGTGTTAGTTTCATCAAAGACAACATGCACACTCTCTTCTACACACATAGTTCTTTTATTGTACACTTTATAGGCTTTGCTATGTGATGAATATCCCAAGAATACTCCCTCATCACTTCTGGGATCAAATTTACCTAGGGAATCTTTGCCATTATTGTGCACAAAGCATTTGCATCCGAAAGCCCTAAGATGGGATATGTTGGGCTTTCTCCCTTTAAGTAATTCATAAGGAGTCTTCTCTACCAGTGGCCTGGTCATGCATCTATTGATTATATAGCAAGCAGTGTTTATTGCTTCTGCCCAGAAGCTGTGTGGTAGTTTGCTAGAAAGAAGCATGGTTCTTGCCATGTCTTCAAGTTCTATTATTTCTTTCAACAACCACATTTTGTTGTGGGGTTCTAGGGGCAGAAAAGTTGTGATTGATACCATGTTCATCACAGAACTCGGCAAACTTTGCATTCTCAAATTTAGTACTATGGTCAGATCTTATTGATGCTAGTTGATGTTCTAGCTGATTTTGAGTTTTCTTAACAAATGAGGTGAACATATCAAATGCTTCATCCTTAGATGTCATAAATAAGGCCCAAGTGAACCTTGAATAATCATCAACTAGCACCATCACATATTTCTTACCACCTCTGCTCAGAGTTCTCATTGGACCACACAGATCCAGATGAACCAATTCCAACGTCCTGGTGGTACTGATCATTTTTTTGCTTTTGCATGAGGATCTTATCTGTTTCCCCCTTGCACATGCCTCACAAACTTTGTCTTCCTTGAACTTAATGTTAGGGAGTCCCACCACTAAGTCCTTAGATACTAATTTTTTAAGCTGATTAGACTTGCATGACCAAGTTGTTTGTGCCAAAGGAGGGGATCACTGTCCAAAACACTCAAGCAAGTGAGTTCATTTTCAGACAATGTAGACAAGTCTATGACATAGATATTATTCATTCTCTTTCCCTGCAAAACAATCTTGTCAGTAAGCAAGTTAATCACAAAACATTTTGTGGAAGTGAAAGCAACCAGGTTACCTCTGTCACACAATTGTGACACACTGATCAGGCTATATTTCAAGCCATCTATCAAGTACACATGTTCGATGGAACGTGTGTCATCCTTACCTACTTTGCCAACCCCTATAATTTCACCTTTCTTTCCATTTCCAAAGGAGACATTTCCTCCTTTGAGGATTTCAGGTGAATGGAATTGTTCCTTGTTCCCCGTCATATGCTTTGAGCAGCCACTATCCAAAAACCAAATTTGGCTGCTTCCTCTCACTTGTACCTACAAAAGGAAATCAGGGGTTAGTTTTAAGAACCCAAACTAGTTTGGGTCCTTTTCTATGAGAGAATGGATTAATTAAATTTTTTCTAGCCCAATTTGGTATCCAATTTTTCTTTTTAACAAACCTCTCATTTTTTCGACAGACCTGCTCTCTTGCAGTACACTCAATTTTGTAGTGGCCAGTCTTACCACAGTGGATTCAGATTTTATTTTCAGGTAGAGTGAGATACTTGCTTTTCGGATCCCACTTGGGCAATTGACTCCCAAATACAAGCCCTCTCCAGTTGCTACTGTGATTCTCTTGAAGCCATGTCAAGGCATCAGAGGATTTATTCCATTTACAAGTTCGATCTAATTCATGTTTGACTTTGCCAAGTTCTTCTTTAAGTGTTCTTATCTGTTCATCCTTGGCATACATCTTATCTTTTAGTTTTCCCATATTTTCTTCTAACATGATATGAGAATGATCAACAACCTTTTTACTGGATCCTAGCTTCAGTTTTAAGTTTTCAGATTTTAGCTCTAGAATCTCAGTTTCAAGTGGATGAACCTGGTTCAACAAGACAGTGTTTTTCTTTTCAGATTCACTTACTCTGATTTCCAGGTTCATGCATTTTGCTTTTAGCATTGCACATTCTTTAGAAAGTTGATCCTTCTCTTTGATTGTTTTTTCAGAATCATCCATGAAATCAAGTAGCAACTCGGAGAGTTTTTCTTTAGATAGGAAATTTATTTTGTTTTTAAGATGGGAGATACTTACCTCTGGTTCTTCATGTGATTCCTCATCAGATTCTCCAATTTCCATGAGCGCCTGATCTTCAGTCTCACCATCTTCTGATTCTTCATCTAAACTTTCCCCCCAAGAAGCAACCATAGCTTTTGTTGTGGTTTTCTTGGGTTGGGCAAGTTACTTTTTTCTGTTCCTTCTTTCATATCTCTCCTTTTTCCATTCCAACTCCCACTGAGGACAGTTCTTGATAAGGTGGTCAGTTTTTCCACACTTGTATCATCCCTCGTTGGTTGGCCTTTCTGGAGCTTTAGCTTTGTGCTAATTTCCTCCTCTAGAGATGCCTTTCTTCCTCATGAGAAAGTTTCTGAATTCTTTGGTAATCATGGCCATCTCATCTTCCTCAAGATCTGCTCCCTCAGTGATCCTCAGTGCTAGACTCCTCTCCTTCTTTGGACCATCTATCTTTATTGTCTGCCTTCTGAGTTCATAGGCAGTAAGGTTTCCAATTAGCTCGTCCAATCCGAGGGTTTCCATATTTTTGGATTCCTGGATAGCAGTGATCTTGCTTTCCCAAGAAATTGGCAAAACCCTTGTCAGGATTTTTTCTACCCTATCTTCTTCAAGAATTACTCTACCAAGAGACTTAAGTTCATTTGTCAAGGTTGTGAACCTTGTGTACATCTCTTGGATTGTCTCACCTTCTTTCATAGTAAAGTTTTCATACTGAGAGTATAGTAGAGTACCTCTTGATCTTTTTACCTGAGGTGTTCCTTCATGGGCTACTTGCAAGGTTACCCTAATCTCTTTGGCAGTGGTGCAGCTTTGGATTCTGCTATACTCATCCGGACCTAGTCCACACACTAGCCACTTTTTGGCCTTTGCATTCTTCTCCCATTTCTTCAGATGCTCATCAGTGCAGTCAGCTCTAGTCTTTGGTACATCTACACCTTCAGCAGTCTTCTTCATGGTAGCTAGAGGACCATTAGTGACTATGTCCCAGATTTCATAGTCTTCTCCGATCAGGTGATCTTTCATCATGTTCTTCCACCAGGAGTAATACTGGCCATTGAAGAGTGGTGGCCTTGCAGTTGATTGACTCTCCCAGTTTCTAGTTGGTGCACTCATTTTGAACTTTTCCAAGGTGTTAGCCTTTTCAAGGATAACTTTCTCTGATACCAATTGTTGTTTTATACTTCAATACCACACAAGAGGGGGGGGGGGGGG